>JAKROA010000037.1:0-109967 GCA_023375655.1 Taenia crassiceps
TTTCCCTCAATGGGAACTTGTGTCGACCAACAGTCAATGGCATCAATTTTGACTCAAGTATTGGTGAAGCCGTTCATTAGTATACGTGCATGTCGCGAACACTTATCAATCGTTCCTTCGTTGTATGATTTGTGGAAGGCATAGTCAGTTCCCAACTGCAATAAAGGTTGCGTGTTGACAATATTATGACTCGTAGTGGCTTGATCCTTTGGAGATGTGGCGTCCCTCACAAGTGAGTGAAGTACAATTGGTAACGGTGGCTCAGTGATGGGTTTAACATGACGCCACTTTTGGGCGTATTTTAACTAGATGCACAAACTACAAGTTCAGTAGAATTACTACCAACCAACATCCAGTAGCATCAACTGTTGCCTGGCCACATACGAGCCTACTGGTAATTGTTTAGACAATCGTTTGCAGTTGTACGATTCATAAAGGTGAGAAAACTAACGAACTTGTCATAAAAGCCAGGAAAAAGAATGCCCTTGCATTAAATCATCTATCGCCTAGTCCTACACCTCTGTTGACAGCAGTCTGTGCTCCATAATGAAGGCGGTAAATCAAAGTTGTCACCTCCACTCACCTAGTGGCAATTGAATTAGAAAGGGCCTAAAGTGACTAAAGGCCGATACGAAGAGAAATTCAAAAGGAGCTGTTTGGAGCCAACCTACTAATATCTGCACTCAACCATAATCTGCATGTTAGTATTGAGTGAATGCAAAGTTCAATGCATTTTGCAACTCTGTTATAATCAACTCCATCTCCTCCACTGCTGTTGCAACCTCCACCCGTGACTCCACTGTGGCCACTGCGGTCACAATGGCCAATGTGGTTCTGGACCAGATTGCACACCCTCACACACTGCCTCACCCTAGGAGAACTTGAGAACCCACTCCCTCCTCGCAGTCTCCTCCCTTGTGACTCTTCCCCATTAATCTTCCCTCATTCCACTCATTATGCCTCCAACAGTGCTCGATCGCATCATCTCTCGCCAGTGTGTGCGTCTCTGTTATACGCAGATGCCGGATCAATCGCTAACAATTCTACTGCAATCCATGCGTGGAAGATAAGTTTCCGCAATTGATGAAATAATTGCTGCCGGTTTGTTTGCGTATGACCTATGGAGAAGGAGCACTGAGGGAGCACAAATCCTGCAAACAGTCGTCGGAAGGCTCGAGACAACGAGTGTTCTGCAAGAACGTCGCCCTGAACTCTGTTCCTCTTTCAATATATATATATATATATGGCATTAGCGTAGTTGCGCCCAGTCACTCGGTTTGCTCACTTCACTTCAGGCACTTCAGGCTCAAGGTGGATGCGTCGGAGGCTGAATTGTTGGCAACGGCAGCAGTGATGCGGCAGGGCAAATCAGAACTGATTCAGCTCCGTGTACGATGCACTCCTACAAGCCTAAGCATGCGTTGCGTCTTCTTTGTCCTCTCAAAAGCCACAGTGACCCTGTCCCACCTGTCGAGAGCGAGCCATGACCAAGCACTGCGTCTTTGGATGAGTCCTTTGCGTCTTTGGGTGCTCTTATCCATTTACACTTCTTCGTCGACTTTCCTTTCACACTACCCTCATAGCAAAGCTTGCAATTGATGGACCTATCAACGCACATCGGAAGTCGACGTCGAGACTCGCCTAACTGTGACAGCGTTTCTTGCCTTTAACGTGGACGCACACTTTCACATTTGCATCTGACTGTGACTGGCAGAGACTCGCCAGTCACACTCAGCCAATTGCCTTACAGTCTCTTTAGCATTCTCATTGCAAATGCACTTTCTATTCGCCATTTCCCTGCCCAACTCTGCGATCTCGGCATCGACTTTCATCGAGTCGCAAGAACGCGTTAAGGAGGGAGTCAAATGAGACCGACACACTGCTCCAGTCTCTTCTTCAGCGAAACATTTCGTACTTTGTACAAGGCAAGAAATATGTCCATGTTATCGTAAACGTCGTTTACCTACATTGAGTCTGGCGAGAGTTGGTTGAAGTGATGTCTGTAATTAAACCCATCGTCTTCCTCATCGCCGTTTCTTCCAATTCACTTTGGCGCTTTGCATCTGCAAACGCTGCTCCTGGGCAACAGCTCCATCTCCAATGATACGTCCCAACTACCCTTCGCATATCGGAGCCCAAACGTGCAGACATGATGGCCAGTGCATTTGTAACATGAAAAACATGCCAGCTGAACAAAATGAAGCGCTGAAAAATTAAGGTGTGGTACGTTTCTTTTAAGTGAAGTAAGAGTCATTAAGCAACAGGCACTCGGATGCAAGGTTAGAGCACTTCAGCGCATGTTTAAGTGAACCGGTATCAGCACAGGCTGCTTTCATCTGCCAACCAATCTCAGGCGTCACTGGGTGACGCATTGCAGATGGAACTGTTGCCTCCGAACAGCGTTTGCAGTCTGACATGTGGCAAAATGCATTGAAAGAAATGGAGATGGAGGAGCGACAGTACAGACGACTACAGGCATCAGTTCGGGACGCCCTTTCGACATGCTCTCGCCGGACGTGATGGAAGTAAACAGCGGATACAACTGCAAGGGCACATTGCATGCCTTGCTGGAATCAAGAAATGCCTTGCTGAAAAGGGACGGGGACAGCTTGCAGTGTCACCATGCGAGCGGTGAGGCCACAGATAGATGGACAGAGATATCGTGGAATGAAGGATGCGCTTTCACTAACGATGCGAGAGGGCCCTCGAGGGAGTTGAAAGTGTCAGAACCTCAGGTCTCCTGCAAGCAGGTCAGGGTCGAATACAAAGAGTGAACGTGACCACCACGCAATTGCTCAGAAGCACTGGCAGGATCAAGTAGGCCAACATGTCGGCGTTCGATGCGCGTCGACTGTTACATCAATTGGATGTTTTGTTATGGCGATAGTGCGGTGGAAGGGTAGAGCTGAAGGCGTGAAAAGGGACAAAGCGCACGGATACCCAAGCACCTGTCGCCAGTCACGGGTTCTCTGAAGCAACCTTGGAGGAAGAGATGGGTTGAGAGAGAGAGGTGCTTGGAGAAGCAGACGGGAAGGAGCAGGAGCTGAAGGAAGGAGGCAATGTCGAAGGCGAGGTAAGTCACAGAGTTGCCAGCCACGTACACGGGTCTGAAGGTGGCTGCTGGAAGTGAATTGCGCGGCTTGATATGATGCATGTAGAGGGTTGGTGAGAGGCAATAAAGCGCGCAAAACACTAATGTGCTGCTTCTACTTCCTCCGTTCAGATCTGAGTGATGAGCATGGGCTGTGGCAATTGGCTTCAGGCTGATCCTTGGATCATCGTTAGCCTTCCTTTCAAGGAAGTTCGGAACTCTACTATAGAAATGCCTGGCACACAAATGCTTGCTTGATGTCCTTCACTTGCTCAATGTGGTAAATGATGGCTTCAACGTACCAACTATGGTAGCGCTTCAGATTAGGAAGGACTGCACCTGTCTGATGTAGGGTGTTGTTCTGACTCCCCCATACAAAGCGAAACCTTTTTTCATGCACAAATAACGTCTGTTAAAGTAGAAGTTATGGAGTAAAAATACGTTTTGTTGGGAACAGTGTCATCCCAAAATGCGCACTACTGCGTAAACATATTGTGAAAGTCTTGCCATCGTCGGCGACATGGAAATGTGAAAGGGAAGACGCAATGCAAATTAGGTGCAGTAAGCTAATGAGTAGAGACTGGCAGAATCAACCATCAACGAGGTGTACTGCCGTGGAGTGATCCTGTGGCAGTGGAACTGCGGCTTGGGCAGTCCGTGCCTTGAGCGGAAGCAGCTTGTTTTCACCTCACCCTGGTGTTGGCGGTTTGGTTTGTTGCAACCGATAATAAAGGCTGGCAATTTTCACGAGCTATGATACCTGGCGGCGTTAATGTCATCAGCATGATAGTCGCATTTACTGCTAATTACTACACCGCGATTTGTTAGTCAGACATCCTTGCATAGTCTTCGCATTAGGCATCGAGTGACTAGATTAAACAAGAATCAGACAGTGGTTTGCTGCACTTCCTCTAAGAGAAGAAGCTGCACATGGCCCAAGTGAATGGATGCAATCGAAGGCAAAATTTATTGCAATGGCACGATTGCTCAATAACAGGAAAGTGGGATGGAGTGAATTTGGGCGATGTACAGGGTAGATCCAAAGACCATTTTGTCGTAGTGCGCGTTTGGCTGATAAAGTGGAGCAGTTAGGGCCTAAAAGCACCAAGGCAATGCCAAATTGGGTGGAAGAAGCTGAAGTGTAGACAATGCGATAGGTGGATGGGATTGTCACCCTGCAGATTCAAGATGCTCCGTTGAAAAGGCTATGAAGTGGTTCTCAGAAGACGAATTTTGCATGCAGGCAAGTAAGGCTGGAAGAACCTAACGCTCTCTGAGGGCATCGTGATTGCAGATTTGGTCAGTAGTACTTAATCCAAAGGCAGCACTTACACATAGGCATAGATGGTGGAAAGGAACGTGTGTGCTGTCTTGTGGCAACAGAAATAGGCCCTTCTCTCCTTGACTTGATTTACTGCTCCTGGAGTACATAGGTAGACTTCGGGTGTAGCGCATTAGTGGTCTGCAAAGTTGTGTGCAAGGGTGACTCCATGTACGCCTAGCAGGTGTAGTCCTGGAAATTGGGTGATAATGATGAAATTAACATCAGGTCACTTCATCAGTTAGGCAGCCAATTAGTTAATCGGAGCTTGTAGACGGAGTGTTTTCGTAATGCGGGTGAAAGGAGTGCTGAACGAATCGTTGTAATTTGCCTAATATCTGTTGACCCATGTGACGCTAAGTCGCTTAGTGGCTTCCATGACTCTTCCCAGTTGTTGCGTTACCAACTATGTGGCACAACAAATGTTGCTCCTCAGGCCTTTTTGTCGAATGGCGTCTATGAAGGGCATCTCGTAGGTTTCTATAACCGGCGCGTTTGGGCCTTGCTTCGATGGCAATTCGAAGGCATATTCTTTTCCTCACATATTCGAAGGCTTCGTTTTATGTGAAAGGTGTTTACCGAAACACTCAAACTTTTCTTCATTTTATTTTTGCAACTCCGGGTGAGGATTTTATCATCCCCTGCGTTGTACCAAAATATTAACCTCAATGTCAAAGGCAATTCATTCACCTCCACGATTATAACTAGCATTGTTTCGATCGTCCTGGAAGCAAGTTCATTGGGGTCATGTCCACCGTTGGTGTTAGCTGAGTTGGCTTCACGCCTTTTTTCACGTCTCCGAGGAACGGCTGATATCAGCATGAAGAGAGCCAAGTATCCTCATCCTCAAACCTACCTGTTCACCGCTACACTGAACAAGGATGTAAGTTTGCGTCGCGTAGCGCTTCGCAACGATGCTGTCCTTTGTACCGCCACTACTGCCGACCACATGCTCTTCAACTCTCAACCCGTCATCAGTGTTGACTTGCCAGCCGGTTTGAGTCACTACTGCTTGCCGACGCGTCAGAATCGACAAACTGGCTTGTCTTGAGTGGCTACTGGAAGAGGAGGTGATGTCCAGGCAATCGTTTTCTGTGCTCGTTGCCGTGAGACACGCTTTTTGCGCGATTTTTGGTGGAGCGCGGTTATCGAGCGGTGGGGCTGATGGAGAGGATGAAACAAGTGGAGAGACGTCGTGTACTTACCGAATTTGTGGAGGAAGGCGAATATTTTGGCCGCTACGGACGTGGCTAGTCGGTGAGTCGGTTGCAAATAGTGCCATTTTCTACTGACAAACTCTCAGTGACTGCCAGATATTGTTTTCTGTATCCAGACGCCAGTTTTGTCCCCATTATCTGGTTATTCCCCATTCTGTTTGAGTTTCCAACTGCTATATGTTGCTTCACTCACCAGTGGCTGGATCTACCCTTCGTGGGTGTGGTAATTCATTACGGTGTCCCTCTCACTACCAAGTCCTACCATCACCGCGTTGGTCACACTGACTAGAGCTGGTCGCTCCGGCACTGCCGTCACTATAGTCACCCGCGATGAAGGAAAAGCCCACATTGATCTTGATTCTGCTCTTCTCCCACGAAGCCGAAGGAACCGCGACGGTGTATTCCACGTTGGCTGCATTAACTTCCTCCAGAAGGGAAGTAATCTGATAACGAAGTTGGCATGGAAAGGCGGAGACGCCTGGCTGAGGCTGCATGGTCCCGAGCGGTAAAAGTGATTTGCTTGCTTATTAATGATCGGTTGCTCATATGATTTCAGTAAGACGTATTTTGTGACCATATTGTAGGCGATTTGTGAGGAAGAGGCCCGTGGACTAGCAGAGAGAAAAAAAAGGGGTGGCTGCTCCACTGATTTCTCCTCCGAAGGAGATGAAAATGATTCTGACGAATTTGGCGCCATTGACGAGGCGGACGCAGCATCAGTCTTGGGCTAGTGGAGCGGCAGGAATAGCCGCCTATGCACAAGCAATGCGGCAAAGGAAACAGCAACGTCAAAGCAAACGGGCTAGAGTAGAGGAGGATGTTGATGAGGCAGGAATAAAAAGCGGCGGTGATAGCGAGGTGGACGATGAGAAAGGGAATCTGCATTTCGATCAGCCGATCAAGGAGAAGCGGGCTGCGAAGAGAAAGAAGACGAATCAGAAGAAGAAAATGCGAACGCGTTGAGATATTGCCATGTCTTCTCTTTGTTATGTAATGCATATTAGTTACGAAAACGTGAGCATCCCTGTAATTTTACTTTCAATTTTCCTATTTTTGTAATTTAACTACAGAAATTAGGCTGTGTCTTCAATTCCGTTAGTTTCATCGCTTTTGATTTTAAACAGGCAGCTATTAATGATTCTGAATTCTAAGTTTGAGCTCTCTTATCAGTCGCCTTAAAGCCCATCCTCTCTTTCTTAAACTTAGTACTCCCTCCTCGATCTCATCTGTTTGACAGCTGATTCTTCTCCTGATTATGTCTGTAGCCGAATGGACGCCCCTAAATTTCAGTTCCTGTCAAGGCGACCGACTTTAGGTTCTTCGGTAGTGACTTTTCCGCGCATTCGTACGGACGAAAGTGTATCCGTGCTGAAAGGAGGTTTAGCGATGTTATAATTAAAGCCTTTCAAGCAGCGATTAATGGTTTATCGAATGATGTACATTTATACATGGATTGCCGAAGCATGTCCATGATAGCGGATAAGTTTAGTCTCGCGCATTCACTGTTCGTTCTGGTTGACCCCAGCCACACAGCGATCGCCAATTCACCTATAGCATGCTCGAGCATGATGCTAGCTGGTTAGGCTTAAAAGAGGGAATTTAATGGTGGGAAGGTATTTGCTGATCAAACGAAGAGAACACTTTTGGTAAACATTGGCATCTCTGGCAAGTATCATCTTTGATGGAGCATTTCACCTACAGGGACACTGTTCAACAAACGAAATAGGCGAATTTCAGTATCACTTCCATTGGGTGAGCACGAGTTCGCACAAATCAGACCCTTGAGCAGCTCTGTGTGTTAGTTCTTCGCAAATGCCAAGAATCCATTCCGTGTCTGATAGTGTTTGGTTCATGTCAAGCTGGACGTGGAAAGAAGTACAGAGTAACTCGCATGATTGGCGCCATTGATAAGCATACTTGGCCTTCCACCCTTCAAGCAGTTTTGCAACAGGATCACCAGATTTGTCTTAGCCCAAGTCATCAGGTTTCAAGTGTGTCTACTGAAATCCGATTCGGGTTGACCTGCTTACGTACAAGAACACGCTATTTGTGCACGCTGATGAGGAAACCGCCTCGAGATTGTCTCTCATCCAAGTTTGTACCCTCCTCAATTGAACAGAGTGCCACATCGAATGCACATTGCGAGGCGCGTATGAAAGGTGCACATGACCAACTGCCAGATGTGTTCGAACCCCATGGCATGTAGCAGGTCTAATTGTAAGGCAATCAGGAGGACGGATCGGATCGGATTCAATCATTTGGTTCGTGCACCACGAAGTGCCACCGGCATGAAGGCTGCTACATACGCAAAGCTGCTGATCTCAATCTATCCGAGACAACCGAACAACCAGTGGGAGAGGAAAGCATTCGATTTAGTACAGTGTGTGTCTCAAGAAGCGTAGAGCAGTGATTGCTCAACACACGCCTTTTGCTGAGGTCGCATCAATGTTTGATAAACTCAGTGAACCTTAGTTGGTGCTGCATAGAACTCATGGAGATGGAGTTAGTGGGCGAAACCTCTAGCATTAGCCAGCGTAAGAGCACACCAAATGGAGTCTCAGGTGTCAAACGACTGGAACATCCAACTAATACGCTTGATAAGGTTGCCCTCGAGAAGGAAGGCAGAGAAACAACCACCCTGTGAGTGGTAATGAGCTCGAGTATAAATAAGGGGGAAAGAAAATGCGAGGGTAGAGTGGAGGATGGGAATGTCTAAGGCCAAACTGAATGACATTGCTTTGTGCAATGCATTATGCTATTATAAACCATTGTTTGTTCATTTTTGCAAAACAAAGCCGCTTGTGCGCTTGAAAAGTCAAATGCGTCATTTGCAGATGCAAATGACTTGCTAATACCACCGTCTGAATTCACATCGAGTAATCGAGTTGAATGGGAAATTTCACTTCCCTGCAGTCCTGTCATGAGAGGTGATGCAAGTAACTTCTTTTCTTGTCATGCAAATATTCATGATATTTATGCTTGACTGTACTGTCAAAATGCTTATGACGGGGATTTTGCGCACATTCGACTTGACTGGTGCCTTGTAGTGTCGGTCAAAATGGCAATGCCATCCCCAAAGTACTGCAAGCGTCTCCCGTTTCTCAGCAAACTTGCGATGGAGTCGCCTCACGTAGAGCCTCATTTTAGTAGTCTTTCTCTAGTAAAACATTATTTCAGTGTGGCTGCGAGGTTACAGGAGTCTGCAACCGCTGTATGCTTACAAAACTAGGATTTAACTTGGACCGCACCAATGTCGCCGCCTACAGATTCATTTCTCTGGTGCAAGAATGCTGCAGTTAAAGAAGCCACAAATGCACGAGTTGCTACTATCAGATCAGACCGGTTTGCAAGACTTTTGCTAGGCAAAAGGCCTCACAGAAGGGGTATGGGTCTCTTTTACTGCATGACTCCATTGTCAGTATTTCATATCTTCATAAATCCCTGGCTGTTACTTTCGTTGGATGCAAGAACTGCAACTCCGCAGGCACAAATGATGAGAGCCTTGGTTAATAGGCGTTTCCCCACTTTGACACTCTACTTTCAACACACCGCATTTTCGAACACTGGAACTTGGATTTTGATTATCTGCAAATTAGGATTTGCTGCTAGTGAGCGCAGAGAATGCAATTGACCAACTAGCGCATCTCAACAAGAAAGCCTAAAGGCTGCATCGGTGCAGGCAAGGTGCATACTTTTAATGTTTCCGCGCCATTCGAGGAATCACATGATGCATTCTTTCAGGAGTCCGAGTTTGTTAATAGTCTCGTTAAATGCACGTGGTCGGTCCAACTTTCGCTCAGGAGACTGCCGGTGATGATGCGGAGTTAGGCAAGCATTCAACAATACCTTGAACTGTGAATTTTGCTTTTAATTCCAGTGGTCAGTTTCGCTATGTATGCCCACAATGCTGACCGATTTACGCGTTCAGGAGTTGTCAACGGTCCTGATGATTGGGCAGGTTACTGGCCATGGCAGCACTTATTAGAGGAGATCGCGCACACTGCATGTACTGAAGGTCATCGGTGGGACAAAGGATTGCCAGTTGGGAATTGTGCAGGCTCTTTGCACACAATCATAAGCAGTCGTGCTGTGAGTTTCACGTATTTTGCATTTGTATGCTGGGTGAGGCCATTCATTTGGCCACTCACTTGCATGCATATTCCAAACGGAGTCTTTATGTACAACATTTAAGTTGTACATTGGAAAGCAATAAAGTGGTATTCAAAGTACCCTGACTGTGCTACCTAATAAGGCTGCAGTGTTGCGCCTCATTTTGCTCGACAGTTTGTTGTGGACGTGAGGCCACTCTGACAAAGCATTTCTTATGTTCTGCGCATCACATCGATGATTAGTGATGAGCAACTTAGTCCTTTTGAGAATCTGATGCTGCATTTCTACGCTCATGTGCTGATAACAGTTTAACTCCTAATATGTGCTGGGGTAACGAATAGTCAAATAATTATGCAACCAACAAACCACTAACAAGTGTGCTTTAAAATCTGCAAGAATTCATGAGGTCTCGTAAAGCCACTCAAAAGTACTATGCTGCGTACATCGAGAAGACGTTGGACTATGCGAGTGCATTTTAACGTATCCAGTGTCCAGACTCATACACGAGTGGTCTAGCATCAAACCTACCTGTTCCATTAAGTTGCATTCTTAAGGATATCTGACTGACAGGGATCCTTATGGTCTGATGCACATCGCTCTTTGGTGCATGCTATGTAGCAATTACCCAATCCCCATTTACTATCACTTTGTCAATTATTCTTCCTTTTCTGCAAAGCGAAATGACAACCGCTTTTGTGATGAATCGCATTTTCCACTTGTTTGGTGCTGAGTCCTCTCCAATACCTTTCAACAGAAAGAAATCGAGGAAGGCGAAGGTATTCAAGTCTCTACGGAACCCCATTAGTACTGGCGCAGATAAAGACTTGATTGCATTCCACCAAACAAAATTCTTCCACATTGGAAGAAACCAACCCATCAATGTCTACCCATGATCGTCATTTGGATGCTTGACAATTGCACACCACTAAGACTTCCTCATATTAGCCAGGAAGTATTTCAGTTAAACTCAATTTTAATGTGAAGGACTTAAGCTATGTGCAGACAACTAAACAGTCGGTGGAATTGCCTTTGCGCAACTGTGTGGACGTTTACCGAAACATGGCTTTCATGCTCTTTAAAAAAGCCTCCGACTACCATCACAGGCCATTTGAAAAGTGACGTCATTCATGCAGCACAAAGACATCCTTCACTCTCCAGCTTCATCGGATTCGTCGGTCAGTTCCTCTTCTTCCCCATCCTTCTCACCTTCCTCCTTTCTATCGATCACTCACCATCTAGAACGCTAAACATCTCGAATGGGCTCACCTTCAGTTTCCTTACAGTCCAACTGCCATCTGACGATGCTTCCAAAGATGCTCGCTATGAAGCAACTTTGGCGAGGAGATAGGAACCCAAACTCGACTGCAGTCGGTGGCTGTAGTTGGGTGGTACAAACGGCACCCGTGTCCGAACATGGTGTGCACCACCTGCATTACGTGACTATATGCCTAGTAATGCGTTTGTTCAACTATCCAAAATCGTTGCTTATACAAACAAACGATAAAAAGTGCGCGAATCACATCAGGTACAAGATCCAACGCGAGTGGATTCATAAGATATTTCATCGGAGCACTATGCTTATGAGTCAACAGCCAATGTCAAAAAATGTGCCCAATTGTGGGCAGATACTCCAAAAAGATGTTAATTTTGCCAAAACATCTTGCGGAGTAATGTTGATAGCAGCATAGCTTAATGTCACTGCCAAAGAAATGCCGCGTCCTGCAATCCTAAAACTGCTGCAAATCGTTTCAGCCTACTGCGTCTTCTGTGGAGAATTCTTAACAGTAGTGCCTTGCAAGTATCAGCATAATGGAAGGCTCTGTTGGCTGTGCCAATTGGTCTCAGGGGCCTGTGAAGTCTGTGATCCACTTTGTTGGCTGAGGGAATATCATTTGGCTCCTCGAAAGCACAAGTAGCAGACCAGGGGTTGGATGGCAGCAGTGAAGCCAAATTCCAAAACAGGGATGCACCTCTGTGAGACACAAATCAACGTTATCAACGTGTGGTGCCACAATGTAAATTTGCTTGGTATTTTCTAATTAAAGGGACATGACTGTCAATTGCTAGAATCCCATCAGTGATTGTCATTGGTGCTGCTGCAAGTTGAAGTTGTTGTTGGAGGCCGTAATGCTGATACAGCGTGTTGCTTCCAAGCGAAGCATAAAAATTGGGCGTTTGAAGTAATTTGGAGGAATATCGGTAGATTGTGGTGTATAGGTGATGTCTGCAAGATACTAAATGGAACAAGTAAAACGAATTGTGGGATGCTTGAATAGAATGCATGAAACCGTTCCCTTAGCAGTGGTTTGACGTCCGTATTGACAATATTAACGCAGATGACGTGTCTAGTACCATCATCGCAGTGGCACGTGGTGGCACAATGAACATCAATGAGTAAATTGATTCAAAAGGAAGCTTCTGGATTGTGTAACTATCAAGAAGGGGTGAGTTCCTACTCCAACGGCCAATTTCGAGTTGGTCACATAACTAGCTATTTGGGGAATCAGGATTAGCGATTGCTGCAGAATTGGCTAATGAACTTAAAGGTAAATGCACTTCGTCATTCTGACGTCTTTTCAATACTTTGGATGGATGATAAGTAGCATTCGACGCAGATGGATACTTCTTGAGCAATACTAGGAAAATGCATGTGGATGAAGCTAGCACTTGCACAGGTTGTGATATTCTGCTGAAGCACCAACTCATAAATACCAGCGTTCAGCGAATCACTGTTTCATCGTGTGCACTGTGAAAAGTGGAATAATTCCCAGCTGGCATAGCCACTATGACAGTGAATGCTGCATCAGCACAGCACCGCTATACCACCCTCCTCCCATTGATCTCCTGTCCATCTGCATGTCTGCAGCGACTTTCAATCCCTTGGAAGTTTGTGATGGAGAAACACTCTGCATCAGAAAATCGTTTGCCGCCTGTGGGCAGTCGACGTAGCCAGCTTTATGGTCAACGAGCACCGTCGGAAGTGCTCTACGTATCCCGCTAGTTTATGAAGTATTTAATGAAGGATTCCATGGAGCTAGCAAACTGTCTGCCGACCCGAGCGATTTGATGGCGAGCCGCAACAGAGGGGAAGAGGATTCTATTTAAATACATCAAAACAAGCAACTTCGTTATCAGTGCCACTGGAAATCCTCTGTAGGTAAAAGTGCGTGCAGGGAAGCAGCTTTCGTCGTCGATTAGTCTATGTAGAGAGGTAAGGAAAGGGTTTGGAAAGGAACAAATGACAGGCACGGGAAACAGTACTCATAATTGACTGTGCATTAATATGGTAGAGTGCAAAGTTAATAGACTTTGCAAGAGGAAGTGAAAGTTTCATTGAATCGAGGAGAGCAAAATCACATTACCAAATTTGGCAGGCAGAGGCGCTAGCCTCTGGTTGAAAGCATGGAACTTATTTATCTACACTATTGTGCCTAGAGTATACGTATGGTTTCCACTTTCTGTTATGCGATCGCACTTTTAGCTTACGAACCTACCTGCGGTTACACATTATGGCCGTAGCAGTGCCTCACATGTACTGCCATCTTATGGCTGAATTGCATCTCAATTTAAGGCTCACTAAAAATATGCTTGTCAAAGCAGGATGCTTTCCCTTACTCACTTGATAGGGACGCCTTCATTAGAGCCTCCAATTTCCGCAGATTGGACATGCTGAGGAAGACAAGACCTACTGGTAGCGTACTTTGTCTTATTCCCTTAGTCCGATCCATACTCCTCTTCATTGATCTAGCATGCTGTGATTCCTGTCTCACCAGCTGCTACTTTGAATACATTTAATATAATTCTACATTTTGGTTACCTGACAAAATTATTTTGTCCATAAACGACCAGTTCGTTATTCATGAAAATAAATTGTAGAAGACCCTTGATTCTAATCTTGTAGTGTGTAAGCGTCATAGTTTCAAAATGTTACGCTGTTCCACACTACAAACCGAATTTGTAGCATGCAAACAAAATAGCTCCACTTTAAAAGCAGTATGGTCTGGGTTAGTAGTTTAACCCATGTAATAAAAAAATCACTGATTCAAAAGGGCAGCAGAAAATGACTGGAACACGTGCCCAATTTCCAACAACCCCGACGCATCAAATCTCGTCGGATAAGTCCTGTATGCATTAAATTGGAGCAACCTTTCCGGATTTCCTGCATACTTGTACATTCCGAAAATGCATAACTTGGTCTAGGTATTGAGAATCGGGTAAAAGCAAGTGGAAATCATGGCTCAATTGGTGTTTTTTATTGATACACTTACACTTTCGCCCTTTCAATTAAGAACGAGCAAGTAATATAAGCTAGATATTATCTGTCAAAGACAGTAACCTTAGAGAAGGCGCTTTTAACTACCTTTTAGCTTAATATTTATGCTAGACATTCTGCACTATCTGGTATGCTTGAACTCTAGTTTGTGGAGTGTGCTAACTGAGAGGCATTTAGTTCTCCTAAAAACCACTAATCACCTTTTTATGACAAAAGCATTTCTTTAGGCAAGGAAGTTTTACTGATGAAAGGGAATGATTAAAGATTCAAAACATCGGACTAACCTTTCTTGTCAGTTCCAATGCCTTTTGGAGAGTGTATTAATAATATGCAATTATTCCTATGACTGATGCTTCAATCGAAGTAATTTAAGCTGCTGAACTGAAAATGACAACAGTGGGGCGTCTGAAACCGCGCTATCGAATATGAGACAACTTCTTATGAGTGTCAACTTTGGCTCCCAATCGAAACATTCAGCACTGTATCACTTTCCTTCACTACATAGGAGACAACTTAGAGATGTGCTGCATTGACTTAACGCCTGCACTAATGCCTTAATAATGCCTTAAAGAACACTTTCAGTTTTGAAGATTGCGGACCTAATGTCATACGCAAAAGGGATATAGTAAAAGGAACAGAATAGGTGGCAGTGCCTTAACAGGCTGCAAGTGAGACTAAACATGGCAGCATCTTGCCTTGACAGCCCTACAAGAGTAATTAGATCCTTACGACAGTGAAGCTTCGTGTTCCGCAAACATATAGCATTCAGGTTGACAAACCTTGAAGGGAAAGTGCATTGCATTGAGGCAATTAGGTGCATTATAAGGTAGGTCTCTAAGGTGAGTACTTGCAAGCAAATCAACCAACTGGTCTACGCTTCTTGAGGCGGACAACTTGATGGGTTATCAACCCTGCGAGAGGTGTCGCGCTGTTGCTGGATGACAGGACAGGACAGGCACTAAAAGTGGTGCGGCGAGATAAGAGTTTGGATTGCTTTAATCTGGGGAGAGGCGGCGCCAGCCGAAACCACATGTCCTGTGCAAATAACTGTAGATAAGTAATTCTGCACGAGGCGTCAAGCGTTAAATATCATTTGGCTCATACGACGCAGGAAGCAAAATGCATTAAAGCACATCCACATGCTAATTGCACGGCACGGACTCACACGGTGGGTGCATCGTTGTAGAATTGATGCTTTGGTTTGGGTAAGACGCTGAAATTTGCTGAACACATCAGCAGTCTAAGCTGCATCAACCGCATTTGCGAACATTCACATGTCACTTACTAGCTTTGCATCATCTTTGAGGCACAAAAAGAATTCTGTCCATGCTCTTACGGCAGGTCGCTTGGTCTCGTTGAGGCTCGACCGTTACATATCAAGCAGATCAGCACAGAAGAAAAGTGTTTACGGTGTGCAAGGCCAACAATTGAAAGGCTATGTTAAGCGCAGAGTTTGTGAATCGGCTTGGCTTTGCAGTTCAAAATAGAGGTTTTACGAGAGCGTAGAAATGCAGCATCAGATTCTCAAAGGGCTAAGTTGCTCATCACTAATCATCGATGTGATGCGCAGAACATAAGAAATGCTTTGTCAGAGTGGCCTCCCGTCCACAACAAACTGTCGAGCAAAACGATGCGCAACACTGCAGCCTTATTAGGTAGCACAGTCAGGTAGGTACTTTGAATACCACTTTATTGCTTTCCAATGTACAACTTAAATGTTGTACATAAAGACTGTTTGGAATATGCATGCAAGTGAGTGGCCAAATGAATGGCCTCACCCAGCATACAAATGCAAAATACGTGAAACTCACAGCACGACTGCTTATGATTGTGTGCAAAGAGCCTGCACACAATTCCCAACTGGCAATCCTTTGTCCCACCGATGACCTTCAGTACATGCAGTGTGCGCGATCTCCTCTAATAAGTGCTGCCATGGCCAGTAACCTGCCCAATCATCAGGACCGTTGACAACTCCTGAACGCGTAAATCGGTCAGCATTGTGGGCATACATAGCGAAACTGACCACTGGAATTAAAAGCAAAATTCACAGTTCAAGGTATTGTTGAATGCTTGCCTAACTCCGCATCATCACCGGCAGTCTCCTGAGCGAAAGTTGGACCGACCACGTGCATTTAACGAGACTATTAACAAACTCGGACTCCTGAAAGAATGCATCATGTGATTCCTCGAATGGCGCGGAAACATTAAAAGTATGCACCTTGCCTGCACCGATGCAGCCTTTAGGCTTTCTTGTTGAGATGCGCTAGTTGGTCAATTGCATTCTCTGCGCTCACTAGCAGCAAATCCTAATTTGCAGATAATCAAAATCCAAGTTCCAGTGTTCGAAAATGCGGTGTGTTGAAAGTAGAGTGTCAAAGTGGGGAAACGCCTATTAACCAAGGCTCTCATCATTTGTGCCTGCGGAGTTGCAGTTCTTGCATCCAACGAAAGTAACAGCCAGGGATTTATGAAGATATGAAATACTGACAATGGAGTCATGCAGTAAAAGAGACCCATACCCCTTCTGTGAGGCCTTTTGCCTAGCAAAAGTCTTGCAAACCGGTCTGATCTGATAGTAGCAACTCGTGCATTTGTGGCTTCCTTAACTGCAGCATTCTTGCAGCGGAGAACTGAATCTGTAGGCGGCGACATTGGTGCTGTCAAAGTTAAATCCTAGTTTTGTAAGCATACAGCGGTTGCAGACTCCTGTAACCTCGCGGCCACACTGAAATAATGTTTTACTAGGAAAGACTACTAAAAGGAGGTTCTACGTGGGGCGACTCCATCGCAAGTTTGCTGAGAAACGGGAGACGCTTGCAGTACTTTGGGGATGGCATTGCCATTTTGACCGACACTACAAGGCACCAGTCAAGTCAAATGTGCGTAAAATCCCCGTCATAAGCATTTTGACAGTACAGTCAAGCATAAATACCATGAATATTTGCATGACAAGAAAAGAAGTTACTTGCATCACCTCTCATGACAGGACTGCAGGGAAGTGAAATTTCCCATTCAACTCGATTACTCGGTGTGAATTCAGACGGTGGTATTAGCAAGTCATTTGCATCTGAAAATGACGCATTTTGACTTTCAAGCGCACAGGCAGCTTTCTTTTGCAAAAATGAACAAACAATGGTTTATAATAGCATAATGCATTGCACAAAGCAATGTCATTCAGTTTGGCCTTAGACATTCCATCCTCCACTCTACCTGAGACTCCATTTGGTGTGCTCTTACGCTGGCTAATGCTAGAGGTTTCGCCCACTAACTCCATCTCCATGAGTTCTATGCAGCACCAACTAAGGTTCACCGAGTTTATCCAAACATTGGTGCGACCTCAGCAAAAGGCGTGTGTTGAGCAATCACTGCTCTACGCTTCTTGAGACACACTGTACTAAATCGAATGCTTTCCTCTCCCACTGGTTGTTCGGTTGTCTCGGATAGATTGAGATCAGCAGCTTTGCGTATGTAGCAGCCTTCATGCCGGTGGCACTTCGTGGTGCACGAACCAAATGATTGAATCCGATCCGATCCGTCCTCCTGATTGCCTTACAATTAGACCTGCTACATGCCATGGGTTCGAACACATCTGGCAGTTGGTCATGTGCACCTTTCATACGCGCCTCGCAATGTGCATTCGATGTGGCACTCTGTTCAATTGAGGAGGGGTACAAACTTGGATGAGAGACAATCTCGAGGCGGTTTCCTCATCAGCGTGCACAAATAGCGTGTTCTTGTACGTAAGCAGGTCAACCTGAATCGGATTTCAGTAGACACACTTGAAACCCGATGACTTGGGCTAAGACAAATCTGGTGATCCTGTTGCAAAACTGCTTGAAGGGTGGAAGGCCAAGTATGCTTATCAATGGCGCCAATCATGCGAGTTACTCTGTACTTCTTTCCACGTCCAGCTTGACATGAACCAAACACCATCAGACACACGGAATGGATTCTTGGCATTTGCGAAGAACTAACACACAGAGCTGCTCAAGGGTCTGATTTGTGCGAACTCCGTGCTCACCCAATGGAAGTGATACTGAAATTCGCCTATTTCGTTTGTTGAACAGTGTCCCTGTAGGTGAAATGCTCCATCAAAGATGATACTTGCCAGAGATGCCAATGTTTACCAAAAGTGTTCTCTTCGTTTGATCAGCAAATACCTTCCCCACCATTAAATTCCCTCTTTTAAGCCTAACCAGCTAGCATCATGCTCGAGCATGCTATAGGTGAATTGGCGATCGCTATGTGGCTGGGGTCAACCAGAACGAGCAGTGAATGCGCGAGACTAAACTTATCCACTATCATGGACATGCTTCAGCCTCCAACCCTCCATCACACACACAAATGCGTTCTTACCTTTGCTGCCAACTCATACAAGTCATGAAGCAGAGTCACCAACACCGAAGTTTTACTCACTCAACAAACCAACATGTGAGTGGTGTCAAAATCACTCCACTTTGTGATGTTCGAAAGGACTCAGTTCTGTCATTTGCAGCCGATCACGCGGCGTCTGTAACTCAATCATCCTGGTAAGACACTAGATTCGGTGCAGGTGAAGGAGTTAAATTTGTCAAATTGTCTTGTCAAACTATCAACGCAGTGCTTATTGTTATTTAGCCAGCACTTTGAAGGTCAGCACAACATGGCTATATGTTGCCTGATCCAAGTCTCTTACAGACTGGTTGACATTTAAAATGCCTCCTATGATAGTCGGCGCATGCTATTACCTTGTGGTGCATTCAGTGGCAGTCACTTCTCACATTACCTGGTTTCCACATGTTATCATCACCGGAATGGGTGTTTGTGTGGAAGTCGAAAATAGGGGCTAGTAGAAACCTGGTTATGCCTTTGCCAACCTCAACCGGAGGTCTGATTGCCTAGAGTTCTGCAAAAATATGGAATTGAAGACGACTGATTCTTAAAAATTTTCAAGGTTTTGTAATTAGGGCTTTGATTGTACTTGCGAAAGCTGTGTGCTTACATCTTTCCACTACCTTAGCCTCCTACTCTGTGTCATTTTGGTAGATCGTACTTGAACGAATTCGTCGAGCATTCGTAGACAGCGTTTGCGAAATCTGAAAAGCTGCCTCATACAAATTTTGTCGATTATATCTCAAAGGGCCTAATTCGGGCCAATATCAGAAGTTGATGGAAATTTCTAAAGAGAATGATGCAAAATTGACGTCACGAGTGGAAATTGGCGCAGGAGGCTTTTGCATTGCTTCTCCTTCCTCCCATTTTGAGCCCTTCTTAATAAACAGGTTTTCAAGCACTTTGCCATCGAATAACTTGATTGATGGGACATTTCAACCCCGTCAGCATTGCACTGTTCCTCGCTGCGTTGAATAATCGGCGTGAAGTTCCCTGTAATGCGAGCAACAACTACTGTGGAAGTAACGCAGAGGCAATATTAAAAAGATATCCAGTTGCGGCAGCAGTGAAAGAAGTGGGCTACCAGTCTGGTGACACTTTCTTATGCTGTTAATAAAACTGCGTCTAAATCATGACCTTCCTGGGATTCTTCCCACTCGATATTGGTGATAGCTTCAGCCAGCTCAATCGTATATGCAGGTATCTGCGAGGACTCATAGCGGCAATACTTTTGCAACAGTGAATCAATCCAGGATGGTTTTAAAATCTGTTTTAAATTCTAATTGGGAAGTTTTATGCTAAACCATGAAACGCCGATCAAATCCACTTTTTCTACTTCTTTGAAAACACAAGGCCGAATAAAGTGCAAACTCCATTGCTCTATTGTCAACGGGTAGTCCCTTTAGATATTCCTGCACCGTCGTCATCGTCAAAAAGCGGGTAATCAAAGTTGGGAGATATGAGTAATTCTAGGATTTTGGGCCTTTAGGTGGCTAGAATTTTTTGAATTATTGGCGTCACGTTTTGCGGTGTCATTCAGTTGAAAGTGCTAAGCCGCCTTGGCCTCGTCCATAGCACATTGAATTCAACGAATTATGACGAGCTGTCTCATGGTTTGGCCTGTTAGAATTAACGGGAGGAACGCAACTGTTCAACTCTAGATTTGAGGCAACAAACAATATTGTATTTCATCTTTGGAAGGAAAGCGTGCATTCCACCCTCAGCTTATAAAAAGATGGATCGCCTAATTTTAGAGATCGAGACCTATTTTATGCACAAGCTTAATTAGCGTCCCCTTATGGTTTCTTTTAAACAACTAGACTGGCACGGAGCATTCTTCAGCTGCAGCCTATGCTCAAGGGAGGGATTATCTATTATGCTTTCATCAAACAAACTTCACTGTTCATTCCAATGGTTATTTTCGCTGTGACTAACTACATTGTCAATTTCGTTGAAACCCCTAGAATAGTCATTGATCTCAATGGCTGTGTTGGTCATTGGTCAGGGCCGCCAACAGCAAGGAGTTCATTGACTGGCTTCTACTAGGAGCTACCTGGAAGCTGGCCTAATATAAATGCAGGGCATACACAAATCAGTAAATAATAAGTACAGTGTTGCCAAGGTCATGTCTCCTTAGCTCGAGTAGACACAGTGTTGTCGGCCTTGCTGACAGCTACTTCGACAGGAACATCTCGGGTATTTATGTGTCACCTTCGTTATTCCACATAAGTGGATTAGGCGGATTACTTCCTTTTCCACCACCGTGTGGATATGCGTTCCTCCACAAAAAAATAGACTTTGCAATAAATTTCATCACTAAGGCGTGGTGACACACAATGTATTTTAGAATCAGTTGTGATGGCTGTTTTGTTGTGAGACTGGTGGGCGTGCTAGAAATAGCGCAATTTCTTGACAAAACCCAAGTTCATTTATCTGTTTATTTATTTATTTATTGGAGTAACATATTACCCCGGTGATAGCTTTGTGTGATAAAGTGATAGGAACTGCCCATTAGCGTCTCTTTGATTAACTGCGATTACCTCTACTTGTAAAGGATCCAATATGCCCTTTGCAGGTATCTTCGGTGTTTTGGAAAAGCAATTTACTTTTGAACTATTAAGTAAGCAGAGATGATGTGCCCCTTTGTTGGCTTTGAAAGCGCGATGTGGCACGAAGACGAAGTGGGCAACTAGTGTGTGTTTCGATGAGGAGAAAATGCAGCCTTCGCCTTCAATTTTGCGACTACATTGTAGAAAACGCTCAAAACAGTGAAGAGCTACAAGAGCTTTCCTGTTCAATAAAATGCTGTTGCACATTTGGTGTTTAGTTAGCAATGCGGACTGCACTTGCCTAATTAAAAGGGCCCATTTCCAACTATTGAGGTATTTTATGCGACGTTGACTGCGGAGAAGCATGCTTTGTTCTTCCTTTCGGTGTGGCCGATGCATGTGCATCTGATAACAAAGGCACTTGCGCTGAGCTAGCTTCCGCTGGCACCTCAACAGATAGCACGGTGTCATACACTTGCTTCTATTCTAGTATGAACGCACCATGACAAGTTTTCTTTCCTCTTTGAAGACGAGTATCCTGAAGCGAGTGGTCACAAAGTGATGAGAAAAGCTCTCTCAAGCATGATCCATGCACGAAATACTTTGGGGCGGAGATCATGAGAGGGGTCAGCAAGACACAAATGAAATGTTAAAACAGTGCCTCAAGGGATTCTCCTGCCAAATTTGATTGCTTCGTTGTTGCATTGTCTCATCCACATCACTTCAGCAACTATAAGAGCTAGGCAAAATTTGTCACCTTTAGTTGGTATCGGTCTCACGTTCTATCACACAGTTTATAAGGCCCATTGTGCAGAGTTTTCGTTTTCTATTTGGATGACACTGTTTCCCGTCACATCACTGCAGTCGCTGGGCTTTAGATGGTAATGGCTTACACAGAGCGTAGCTTTTTCTAAGTGAATGCAATCCCAAGATAATATTGCACCAGAGGGGCCTCTAATGAAGGTTACAGGAGTCCATAATGCAAATTGGACCACGCATTTCGTCACCGCCTTCCCCATTTAGAGTCGCAGCGAAAGTCAGGTAAAAGAGGTCTTCGGCATGGATGCGAGCGACTGTTGGGTGCACATGTGCAAAGCAGATATAAAGGAGCATAAACTAAAGGATACAAGGTTGTGTAGGAGACGAAGCACGTTACAAAGTTACCAGCCATGTGTACGTGTCTGAAGGCGGCTGCTAGGAGTAAATTGCACGGCTTGACATGACGTATGCTAACGCCAGTGAAAGGCCATAAAACGCGTTAAAGAGTAACGTGCTGTGATAGGAATGGATCGTCAAAATTGGCTTTAGGCTGATCCCTGACTCTTCATTGACACTGTCTTGTAAAGACTGTAGAGTTGCATTCTAAGAGTGCGTAGCGCACAAATATCTGTTTGTTTGCGTTCTTCCCTTGTTCAATGCAGCAAGTGGCGCTTTATGTCAGATCAGCGAGAAAAGTGCCGATCTGACTTCATACAAACCGAACCTTTGTATGCAAAAACAACGCCCATCCACAGATAAAATCTGTCTCAATTTTGGGCTTTTTGGTGCAGGTCGTCATTCATCTATTCTGCGACTTGCAAATTTTGAACATAAGAAGGGAAGGCGCCAATGGGAAAAGTCAACAATCTTAGTAGAAGACCTGCATAGACAGGAAGCGCTGACAAGATTTGATCTACTCTCTTCGATATTTTGCAGCTTCACAAACATTTTGTAGAAAAGGTGATGGGAGCTCCAAAAAAGTAGATTACAAAGGCGCCTGTTCGCCCAGGTCTACTGGTAGATGTGCTGTTAACTGACTTGAAAAAGGGCGGCACTGAGATTATCCACCTCCAAACTGGAATGTTCATACGCAGAATTATCGAGTTTGGAACAGCAGTGTCACGTTGCGGACTATTTGGCGTTGTTGACATGGCAATCTAATTAACTAACTAACTAACTAACTAGCTAGCTAACTAATAACGCTTTTCTCTTTGTGAACGGTTTCAAATCTGCTTCTCAATGCAGTTCTAGGTGTGGGTGCAAAATCGCACTAAGTAAAGGATAATTAAAAATAATTGCAAACAATCCCATCTTCATCTACACCTATCCATTTTAGTTTGACGTGGTGTTTTGAGAGTTATTAATCTGCTCGCTCTATGCATTCGTTGCGGCAACTAAGTTCCTGCACTTCCTATTTGCAAGCATATTTCCCTTAAGTCACCAGGTCAATGAAACAGTAAGCCCAAACCCTCAAGGCTTCAATAAGTAAGCAAGTGCGATGTCAGGATTGGAAAGGTAAGTGCTAAAAGGAAGTGTGTGTGCAGTGATTTGACTCTTGAATAATACGTGAATTGGGTTTCATGATAGGCTTTTAGTAGCTCGAGGTTTTGACGGCGGCTGAACTGCAGCACATTGCCTTCCATTTTCAAAGATGGGCACTACGGTTGGCAATGATGCGTCTCACTGCCGTCAGCGAGGCTCAGGTATACATTCAAAATGAATTGACTCTCACACAAGTCTGGACCGTGGTTGCAGACCTCACACAATCTTCGTCATGCCATGCCGTGCCATTGGTGCGGTTCTGACACTCGCACAGAAGCTCAACATCGATGCAGAGAATAACTTAATCGGCACCTCTGCTTTGGCTTAAGCTTCTCTCAGCCATATGTCACACGGAGCATGCAAATTATGATTTGATGGGATGACCGATGGCGTGAATTGTATCTTTGCCATGAGCAGCACCGCCGTCGGTACAGCTTTAAACAGGAATCAGACACCTTCCTGTAAGAGGAGAAGTGGTCACCGGATTGCGCTCAACATCAAGATGTCAACTCTGAACTCGCTACTACTCTTGTCCAGCTATTTGTCCACCACCAGCAGACCTATCTTCCACGTCATCATATGGCGCGTCACTTGACAGCGGAAGTGGTGTCCTGGAGTCAGCTAAGTGTAGGTGGTTGTAGGAACGAGTTGTAAGCCCACTTTGAGTATGCGGACACACGTGTCATTTTGGAGGCGAAGTGGATCAGCGTTGCTAGTTATTACGATATTCACATCGTTGATCTAAAGGTGAATGCAATACCTTAGGCTGCAATCTTCAAATAAAATCGAGGCATACGACTAACGCAAATAGATTACCACTATTGACTCTCTCCCTCTCTCTCTCACACACTTTGTTTGCAAGCGAGTGCATATATTCAACCGTCGCTTTGAATGTCTACTGCCTCATGCTTTTAACCTTCGTCGACTACCTTGCCTCCACTTTACGAACCTTCTTGCCTTTTTGTAAGGCAGTCAATAAAGTTGATTTCGCGCCTGTTAGTTATGCAGCTTCATCAGGATCGAACTGATTGCTGATGAAACTTAGCTTTGAAAGCAGACAATTGCAAATGTACTGCTAATGCTGCTTCAAATTACTTCGCATTGACAGTACACTTGGAGAAAGAAGCTGCACATGACCTAAGTGAATAGATGCAGTTGAAGCCAAAATTTACTGCGATGGCAAGATGTACTCCTCAAAGGCTCAATAATGCGAAACTTAGGTGGAGCAAAAATTTGTGGGAAGGACAGGGTGGATCCAGAGACCACTTTGCCGTGATGCGCAGTTGGCTGACAAAGTGGAGTGGTCAGGACCTAAAAGCACCTTGGCAATGCATAATTTGGTGAAAGAAGCTGAAGTTTCGAGAATGCGATAGGTGGCTGGGATCGTCACTGTGAGAGTTCAAGATACTCCTTTGCTGAGCGACAACTAGCGTGTGGAAAATAAAGTGGGCACAGATGAAATGGCAAGGGGGATAGTGAATGGCAAAGGCTATGAAGCAGTTCTCAGAGGACGAATTTTGCATGTGGACAACCAAGGGTGGAAGACCTTTATGCAATTCTGAGGCCATCTTGATTGCGGATTTGACCAGTGGTACTCATTTCAAGGGCAACACTTGCATATAAGCATAGATGGTGGAACCACACCGTGAATCGGGAGTGATGAATAATGCCTAGAGTTGGAGAGTACTTGACTTCCTCCACTGCAACGGAAGGTGTGCTAGATCAGCGTATCTTTGTCTACCATTCACAAGAACTTGCAGCATCTTTCTCCAACGCAGTTCACGCATGCATTGTGGTTAACTTTTGAAGATCATAAACGAGGAACTGGCGTCTAAATTCACGTCGGTTGGTTCACGTTGGTTGAATCCAATTGTCGACATGTTAAGATGCACGCAGAGTGTCACCATGCAAATGCTCTTCTTAGAGCATCGACACTTGCGCAATCCTTTTGCTACGAGTGCCATGCCTACAAATGACGGTCTTGTATTCCAGCTTAGTGTGGTAGACGTTCTCTACCCCTCTCTCTGCCTGCAATTACAAAGCGTGATTGGCTTGAGCAACTAGTGCCCCTCACTTCCCTGATTTCTGCCTCCACTCGAGCGCAGCCGTCTTTGCCCTCTTCAACCCATCACTTCGCCTTCTCATTTGCCCATGACTAAACTCGATGAGACGAGGAAATTTGGGCTACTAGGGTACTCCTCTTTAACTCGCCATTTCTTTGCAGCTGGCAGCAATACGAGGCAGTCGGCACTGTACCAGTGACACACAGTCTCGTTGCACTCAGTCGTGCCATCAAAGTGACTCGCTTAAAAGGAAGGCAAGTGCCCCAGTTACTAACACCCTCGACTAACTTGTTTAGGGCTTGGCATCAAAACCCGAGCAAACAGCATCCCAGCAATCCAGAGTTGGCAGTACATCTCGCAGCTCAGCAGAATGCATTCGACGAAGGAAATGAACTTTATGCACCGATTTATCACGAATATTAATCCCACGTGATCAGTACAGCCTCGTTAGCACTGCGAGTTCGACAGTTTTGTAATGCAAAAGTGCATAAATGCACCATTGGAATTAAGAAGCATAGAAAACAGTGTTCATAAAGAAGGGCTCGTAAGTACATTCATGCTCTATGAAATCTGCTGTTACGCAAACCGGTAACAAATGGTCGGAGTATCGTCTTGCTGTGGATTCCAGTTTTGCTGTCAATGTCACATCGATATAGGCTGGAAAATGCGGTAATTAGGCATTTGAAACAGCAGAGTTACCAGTTTCAAGGCTTGAAACCCTCATGTTTGGCAGCATGGCATGTTGCCACGGAGTGATGCCCTTGTAGTGCACCATCGCTACTATTTTGCGGTAGCGATGTCAGCACCATCGCCGGTACCGATGGCAATGCCGACACCCCTTACAAGCAAACCCATGCTCAACAGTGGCTTTGGTAAAGGTTGTGTCAGTTGACTTAATTCACCCATCCAGCAAATTAATGTTCTTGTAGACATTTAACTTCTCCACGTTATTGTCGCCCATGTGCAGGAGTGATGAGTTGCACTTCACACGTCTTGTGGTGAAGAGGAGGCAGACGACACAGACGCATTATGATTTGCATCGTCCATGCTGAACACATTTTAGAATGCAATCATATTTATGAATACCAGAAAGCTTGCAGTCTATATTTGCGAGTACAACAGGAAAAGTGGTATGATACAGGTTAATTTATACCTGCTAACGGGTTGCAGGGTTACTTTCCAGCTTAATTACTGGGGTGAGATGTAAGTGAGCAGATGAACAGTCACAGGTGTTGGGCGAATGTGCCTGTGTAGCTAAGATTTGCCTACCGTTTGGGGCATCGGTTGCGGATCATGAAGGAAAATTGTGAGTGCGTTACGTGTGTCTTGCTTTCCAAAACAAACTTCTCACTTAAATGCTGGAATTTGATACACTGCCTTGCACGCTGTTCCCAGTAAAGCCCGCATATCAGGCAGCTGGGGTCTAGGCGCTCTGCAGGCAATTCTATTTCATCCAATTGGAAAAGGGCAAAGGTCGCCTCGAAGTTATTGGTGTCATCTCTCAAGCAGCATCACTAAATTTGCGACATTGGTTTCCAAAGATACCAAGCATTATTTGGGGGCCCAAAAGGCACCCTAATCGTATCTATAAGCAAAAATTCGATTACTCATACGCCTCTAACGTGAGGATCGCGCAACAGCACTGTGGCCAACTTTTTGGCAAACCTCTGTCTATTGTGAAAATGTTTTGTCCCTCCACTGAATATGGGTTAACTGCAGCGGCAACACGGGAGTGCATTATGAGACTCTGCTACTTCCGTTCCAACGTACCTGGCATTTGGTACTTTATACGCATGCATGCTGGCGCGTGGTCGCTACCACATACGCACACCCATGCACGGCTTATGCATTGCAGTTGCCTTCATAGGTGCATCATTCCCTGATTTGCTGCAGAAAAGGCCCAAAATCCCGCTTGTTGAATCAAACCTCTTATGGCAGCATTAGAAAATTGTTTTAGGTATTTCCATTAGGAGCAGTGGCATGGACATACGCTATAAGATTTGAGGCCCTTAACACTGGCAGCGCCTGTGAGGCGTATCACTCTAAAACCAGACTCATCAATCACAGAATAGTCATCACGATGTTAAGTGCAGATGTTTGTTGAATCGGAAAAGGCTGAAAGCATGAAGAAGCTCATTAACCCGCCATGCTTACTGGCAATACGCGCCATTCAGTAAAGCCTCCTTTGGCCGCGGACTTAGTGCCACAAGCCTTAGCCATGCACAAGTTTACGAATTGCCTCATCCAGGCTCTACTTGGTTTACTGCTGAAGCGCATGTGTCTCATGTCAGCAAATCCTTGAATGGCTAATAGCAGGACCGGGTGAGGACGGTGGTTAGGAGGAGATTGCCAATCGCCCAATTTGCTACACGCTCCTCCTGTAAATCTGATCCCTTTGCTACGTCCTCGTGGTTGGCACGTCTTGTTCCTTCACTACGTCGAAAATTCTAGTAGTTTTCTACCAAGCAGCAGGAAAGTGGGGGCTTTCAACCTACCACCAACCAAACTTACTGCGTCTCACCTTCCTTAAGCACTGCCCGAAGGGTTCGTGTCTGATTATTCTCAACAAAAGAGGCGTGAGGATACCTGCGGCTTAAAGCTCACTTGCAGGGCAGACCAATGGGCAGATATCGCATGTGTTTGCATGGACTGCGCAAAGAAGGCTATGCCAATCACGAGACTGACATAGCTAGAATGAATCGACACTTCGCAAATTGTGTACTTGTATACCTGGGTCATGAGGTGCTCCAATGGTCTGTTGGAAGAGAGACGAGAATGTCCCTTTTCCACCCATACAGGTTCATTAGCATGCATTGCGCACTGTTTGAGGTCACAAATGCACTTCTAGCCCGCTTCCCTCTCTCCAGCGGGCATTCAGTACTACTACACAAAAGATAATGTGGTTAGCGGCAGGCGACCAATCCCCTCATCGTGTATACTTACCTAGGCCAAAGTCTGCAACAATAGGGAACGGCGGTGCCATTCTATCGCACAGTTTGCAAGGCCTATATTGCAGAACTCTCGTTTTCCATTTGGAAGGCGCTGTTTTCTGTCACATCACTGCGGTCGCTAGGCTTTAGATGGTAATGGGTTACACAGAGCGTAGCTTTTTCTAAGTGAATGCAGAAAATGTGGCAGCTATCTTTGCCTCGATTTGCAACTCTAGGGTAGTTTTTCGTACCAGAGTGGCTTCAAATGAATGCTCTAGAAGTCTGCAGTGCGAATTGGACCACGCATTCCATCCCCACCTTTCCTATCGGGAGTTGAGAGAAAATTGTGCCAAAAAGGCACCTTCGGCATAGATGCGAGCGACAGCCCTGATTAGCGGATGACCAGCTTAGTAGTGCTGTCCACAGCAGTCTCAGCTCACGTGATCAAAGGTGAACGCATGCGCGCATGCATCATCCGGTTGGGCGTGGAGTTATTGACTAAGGTCAGGCCATACGTGCTCTGTTTGTGGACTGAAGGAGGCAGTAAAGTCCGCTTCGCGAAACAGTGTAGAGCAAACGCCTTAATAACGACTTACACGACACGCATTTGGTGTTGTCTGAAAGGGTTGGGGCTTTGAGGTTGCCACAGACCTGGTTGGTCAAAATTGGCCTTGTTGAATTGAGGGTCGAAGCTATCGATTAGGTGACATCAAGTCTCCCATGTTCTTTGAATTTGGGGTGCGGAGTCAGTTTCTTTCCTTGAGCAGCGCTGCAATAATGATTTCTTCTAAGTATGATAATGGCATCATTCACTAACTGCAAAGCCTATGCTGGAAAGTCAACTCAGGTTGAAAGGCCCTGATGCCCCCATTAGTTCTGTACTCGAAAACTAATTCGTACTTCCCTACGCACCAATTTGGAGAAGTACCGAATCAATCACAAAGTCGTCTGCCACCCATTCAGCAGCAATACATCCAGTGGCTCGGTGACGAAGGGCGCATTAATTCCACAAAATCAATGCGTGCTCGAATGCTCAGGCAGAAGTGCATTGTCTAATGTGCTCCAGCAGGGCCGCCTTCGCCATGGTTGATGCAAACTTGGAATCGCAGCAATTATGGCTCACTGTGAGCTAGCACTACCCCAAACCTCCCACCAGCATGTCCTACACGCAGCGCCCACGAATGCTTCCATGGTAGAACAGGCCAAATTGATGGTAGGCATGGTTGTAGAGGCACGGTGACTTCTCTTCTAGCTTCTTTTACTATACCGCGACCATGTGAACTCTGCACATTCGGACCATCGTTTGCACCACTGCATTACCATGGTGTCATTTCAGAACGCCCTGTACGTGGGCCGTCATTACTGCTACCATGGTCAAGCGATCCCCATTACAATCGCCTTGACTACAAACCACCTTTGGAGAAAACGAGCTTGTCATATCGCTAGAATAGCACACGTGATAACATGAGAAAAATTCGCTTCGCCTTGCACCAGTTAGCGTCACAGGGTTTGCCAACTTGGTTCCAAATCGACCACTGGGATTTGATTAGTGACTCTGCCTTCAACGGCACAAGAAACTGTCAAGACACTGGCGCGCCTAAATTGGTGATGGCATGTATGAGGCCATAAGACTGGTGCATTTTGCCAAATTTAGCTCCTTCTCATGGTGAAATCGGTGACATTTTCCTTGCTATAGGAATGGTCTGCCACAACTCTGATTAAACTACCACATCTGATGAAACCAGTATTTGCCAGCCTATTGTCATTGCCATTGCTTCCGAACAGTTTGTAGGTGTGTACGAAGACACCTTAATGGTTTTACATGAAGGCTCTAAAGCATATTGAAAGAGACCAACTGGTGATCAAATACCCATCAGAAGTTATCCACGGTGACAGCTGTGTTAACTACTCAAACTGGACCTAGCGTGATTACTTGGTGCAATTACTTGGGCTTCAACTGTGTCGCCTTACCTCCTGTACATTTCCTCTTGCTATCCCAGTTCAGATTGGAACCTTGAGGTAGGAAAATCAAAGAATACCAAGGACGTCAAGAAGATCCAAATTTCTCCAACTGATTTTGGTGTCACATTCGCGTTTGATGCATTACCTCGTCCCCGACCTCAATAAACAAGCTTGATCTTGTTGATTGACTTCCAGTGGTCCGCCTAGAGTTGCATACTTGCACACTCTGTCCTACCTCCTTCGTCTTGGTGATGCTGGAATATCAAGGCCTACGACGGCATCTAGTCCAGTGACTCAAATGGCCTCACCATCACAGCCATTTGCTAGCTATACCATCGTAGTCAACACTGAGCCGCGGGGGTCTCTTGATGCTCACCTCTCTCGAATTTGAATGTCTACCAATGAACGGTCTTTGCGACGGCCATCTAGAAGTCTAAGTTCATGTGACAAGTTGTGACCAAAGCGGTTGCGTGCCATGTTTATTACCCATGAAGAGCTCAGCCACGCCTGTAGCAACTTTCCTCAGACAATCGCAGAATTTGACCCCAAGTGTCTTTCCCATGCTGCGATACCTCATGTGGTCGCTGATCATAACATGAGTGCATGCTGCTAGCGAGCGTACTCACCGGAGCAGCATGCAGGCTGAGGAAATCGGATGATGGGCAAAGACTGGCGCATCTCCTTTCCTCTGCTGCAGTATTTACATTTTAGTTCCTTTCGCGTGGTTGCATCAGATGGACAATGTGGATTGCAGTTCTATCCTGCTCCACCTTCTCTGCTTCCAAGTTAGCTTCAAAATGCGCCATTTGTCCAACTCCACTTGCTTGCGTTTCATGCCGCCTTCGTGTGTCACCTTTGAACACAAAACGCTGAGTCCAGTGGCCCAATCAAGGTTGGCCAACACACGCGCACAAGCACATGCACATCTTGGGTGGGGTTACCTTGGCTTTCCTACGGGTAGAGTAATTCAATGGCCTCAACACATTCAGTAGAGTGGTTTATCATCCCATTGACTAAGGAGGAAGGAATTCTGTCCCTCTCCCTTCCTGCCGCCCATTCAAGTGGTTTTAGTACATTCCATTGATTATGGGAGTGCACCGGGTGGAGCGACTGGGGCCACACCTAACCACTTGACTAAGGCTACAATGCGTGTTAACAGCCACAGTCGTCTAGTTTCAATTCCGTTCCCCATCGAGTCATAGTGCTCTTCTTGCCAAACACACATTTGCACAGCATAAATTACGTTAGCCTCCATTGCACATCATCATCACCAGTTTGGCAAAATATAATAGAAGAGAAAAACGTTCAAAACACTTGCGCGCATATGTTTGCATTCCTGAAGTGAAGTGCTACGAAAAGATCAATAGGCTTTGGTCAAAGTGCTTGAGACCGTATTCAGTGCTGCCAACAGTGAAGTGGCAATTAAAAGAGAGGGTGAAGGCTCAAAGAGTGCAGAAGGAGAAGTAACTCCAGATAGGTTGGTAGGTTTGGTGTTATATGCTTCTTTGTAAAATCCATTTGACTGCTATGTACTGCCCCTCTTTTGCCTTAACAAGTCGACGATTTCGCCTTCTCCAGTGACTCCAGGTGCGTCAGCGAATCGAATCTCAGCAACTCGTGAAAGTTAGCAAAGGATACTGAAGAACGTCAAAACCGCGTAGGCGAGAGCAGAATGCAAGTATCAAGAAGCTATTCACACACTCCGACCAGACCTTCATCACTAGTTGCTTCTCATGCCCCTTCCCTTCCCTTTATACTAACTATGTGTTTGCTGTTGACACCATGTCATGATGTGATCAACCACAGTGTGGATTAGTTGATAGACTTCCCATGCATAATTCAATGCTCTCGACTTACGCCACCCTGGAATGGTCGCACCCTCAGGTAGTGGGTAAGGTGCTGTGAAGAATGTGTAGGGTTGGCCATGGCTGCATGAGCATGAGCATAAGCAGTTGGTTTTCTAACAGAAATGTTATGTCCAGCACTTTCGTAGCATTCACGTGACCTCACTCTGACAAATTGCCTCCTAATAATGGTGATGTTATTATTTTAAGCACGAGATGAACGAGGCTGTCCGATGCGCCAAGAAGGAATGAATAGTGTCAACGCTGAAAAATGTGGGACATGATGACCTGCGATGTGAAAGAATTAGTTAAAGTCAATGTGTGCAATCTTTGCCTTGTCGCCCACCTACCGGCGGAATTGAACGCTTCGATTGAGGAAGCAAATTTGCCAAACACACGGCATTTGGTTAGAGAAGGCGTTACAATGGCAAGTGCAGATGTAATTGGGAAAGGCATACTTCTCCTTCCCTTCGAGAGTAACGATGATGCAAACCAGAGAACCATGAAGACAAAATAACAAGCGCAACGTTATTTTATTCGGTCTGTTTATTTCCCAACTGCAAATGTCCAGGGAATGCAATTACTCGACATTTTATCGATTCGCAAAGGCACACTTGTGAGAAAGTTGACCGAGACCGACACGCTGCTTTGCACGGTGGCGGCTAAAGCTACTCCCGTCTCCTCTTCAGTAGAGCTTTTCGCACCTCCGGTCGTACAAGGCCACATAAGGCAAGCAATGTGTCCTGGTTGTTGTGACCGCTGTTTATCTCCATCAAGTCTGATGACAGCTTGCTAAAAAGACGTCTTGACTTGAGATCAGTAAGTAAACTCGTGATTTCTTCTCCCTCTGCTTCTTCTAATTCATTTTGGCTCACTTCAAGCTGTGTACTGTGCGGCTTGGAGGCAACAGCTCCATCCGCTACTTTGCGTTCCGCCATTGCTTCTGAAATGAGAAAATGAATCAACTTTTATCAGAGCGACTCCGAGTCAATACAATGGACAGGGTGTTCAGCATAAGCCTAGTTGCTGTAACTCTAGCTCTGCAAAGTAAAGCAACTAGTCTACAAATGCATTACGAATGAATGGTTGCACTTTCACCAAATCAGCTCAAACAAAAGCTCAGATGTATACGAATAGGAAGTAATGGCATAGAGTAGCTTCGCATACTATGATGTAAAACTAGAGCTCGCCGATCAAATCAATTGAAATGCCCACAAATTGTGAGCGTACCAAGTGTGAAAATTGTACAACTCTGTGCTACAATCAGTTAAGCCTCGAAGGCCGTGTAAATTCAGCGGCAGCAGCAGCAGCAACTTCACTCAGCGGCGCCTGAGATTGGTTGGCGGATGAAACCGGCCTGTGCTGAATTCGGTTCGCTTAAACGCATTAGGTCTGATCGCCTATTAAATGGCTTTTCGTTCATTTCGAAAAGACACATCAATCATTATTTTTCCAGCGCTTCATATTTTTAGTTCTATTTGTTCATTGTACTAATGCACTGACCAACACGTCTGCGCATTTGAGCTGCAACATGCAAATAGTAGCTAGAACTTAATCCTCAAATGATGAGGGCGTCGTTGCAGAAAGCACTACAATTTGCACTCTCACTATGTCGCCTGCTAAGTTATGGTTTCGTGCAGATATGGGGGATCAGATCTGCACAACGCCATTTAGATTTTCCCCGGGTTGACCTTCAGCCACTTTAGGCTCAGTTCTAATTTGAACTGTTACCGTGTGTGTGGAGGTGACATCTCAGAAAGGATCGCTTATACTGCGAGACACGAAATCGCGCTAAAGTTGGCGTATGACACACGCAGATGGGGAATTTAGCTCGAGTGCAACCTTTAGTCTAGCAGTCGGAACTATCTCGATCATGCCCCACTTAAAGAACCATGCAGCTGAAGAGAGTTGAGTCGGTTCGTGGCATGCTCGTATATTGCAGCAGGAGCGGCTTTGCCAAAACCAGTCACAAAATTGATGTCATTGACTGTGGGTCGGCATAACTTCTCATCAACTTATGGATCCACCGTTTGCTAGGAAAGAACAAGAAATGCGCATAATTTCATGGCATCACTTTGAATGTCAGACGGGGGGAATAAAGTGCATTTGAATTCGATTACCATTATCCAAGCACACAGAGCACGACAAAGCACACGGTGTTTACAAGTTGCAGTTAAGATCAATTCATTTTCGACATACCTTACAATGGACTCATAACGTGCACACTTTGTTAAAATACGCTGTAAAGTGGAGCTGGCCTGACCTACCCAACTGCACTTTAGTCGCCTTCCTTTCCAATCCGTGCTTCGTTGCAAAATATGCTGACCTCTGAGCCTTGAACGTGGAAAAAGCACCCTTTTTGATTTCTCCATCATCTATCTCAACAAGCTAATATTGTAAGAGCAAGAGGACAAAAGGCTAAGTGCAAGATTATGCGCCTAGAATTGGAGAGTGGACCCGATTGCTGTCCTCCCACCCTGTATATTCTGTAATAGCGCATTCTTGAAAGGGTTGCCCCTTATACTCATACATCATACATCATTCAAAGCACCAAATTACAGCATTGGCGTTGAAACGCTTTGTTTAAGTTGTCAGTGTTAGAGCAAAACGGAGCCCAACAAGTCACCTTATTCTGCGTGATTTGGTGTAAAGCTAGCAATTTGCAGACGTTCAGTCAAGTCTTGCATTAAAGCTTTAGAAATACAATTCTACTAAATGCCTCACCAAGTAGTTTTAGCCACACTCCTTGTAATCTACCCAGGTTTTGCAGTCTAGAATGGTGTGAGGAACTCTCATTTTTGATCGCTGAACCCACCCTATTTCAAGCCTAGATCCAAAGCCATTGAGTCCCATGTAAGGCGAAACCCCTAGAGGGTGAATTTGCCCTAGGCAGACTACCGCTTGGACTTGTGAAAGCGGACATCGCGTCTGGTCAGCCGCCCTGCGGTCACAAGTTTGCCCTAGTGGTGTGCCTTCGGCCTTATTTTTAGTTCGGTGACAGTCTAAAGCACTGCACGTTAACGCCAGTCTGCGAAACACCTCATAAGGGGGACAAGAAATGCTCGTGCTGACTTAAGACTAAACCGTAGGAGGCAAAGATCATGACTTTTGGCTAGGTAATGTAGAAGGTCGTCAATCGGGGAGAACGCGAGAAGACAAGGACACACCCTGTTGAATTTTGCAAGACTGCGAACACGGCGGCCATTATTTTAGTAGAACTCTTGATTCCAACTTGCAAGATACGCAATGGCACAACACTCAATTGGTGATTGCATCACGTGGGGCTTTGCCGTCCTATGCTGGCTATAAAGTCATTTCAGTGAAAAGACCAAAGTCTTCTTAGAGCTCGGACAAGAGGCGTTCATATGATGCCAAAGAGAGTCTTTGTCAATGTTTTAATCATGATGTTGGCGAAACACCTTTCAATCAGGTCTCTGCATTACTCTTTTCAGTCATCCTCTTCAAAACACTAAACCAAAAATGCCATAACCTTTATTATATGCAAACAGATCACCACTGATAAATGCATAAGCGATCAAATTACGTGTGTGCGGAGTCATCCTCTCGATCACCACTAAGTCTGTTGGAGATCACTTCGCAGCAACCCCATGCCAACAGATTGGTCCAGTCGATGAAGTTGAATTCATCACGCCTAGTACACCATATTCGCCAATTCGCTTGTGTGTTGGCCAGTAGATATCTGTTGTAGATACCAATGCTCTGGAGGAATTTTGCAGGACAGTCCATCTCAGCGGGTCCATCCGTCATCGCACTAGTAATAACTGCAATAAGCAATATCTGCTGCGGTTTGAGCGATTCCAAAGTGTGTGTCATATCGTCTTTGGAAAATTGCGAAGGATCCACCACATATATTAGGCAGTCACAGTAGTCAAGCTCATCCGTGTCTTCTATAAACGCAATCGTCCGGTTGACGCTAAGCAAGCTGCTTTGAATAAGAACTTCAACCGAGACAATTCCACGTGTAAAATCATCACTTATGCATATCGAAAAATTCTTTAGTGGGATACCACTGGAATCGTCAGTCACTGTTGGCCGTAATTGCACTGTGAAATCATGCTGAGGTAGCCAAGTCAGATTCTTGTATGTAAAAAGCCAAAAGCGTATGGGTATCTGGTCCCTCACTTGCGGCGGCTCCGACAATGCACGCTGAAAGGAGTCAAGCTGCGCTTTGTGATACTGGATAGCCTCTGGAGCGTTTTTAAAGGAACGCAGAAAAGGCTGTGGCATAAGTATCTGGTACAGACGCTTATTGAAGCAGGTCCATCTGCTAATGTACTGATGGAGAAGAGTAGAGAATTTCGGAGCGGAAAGCACTTCTCTCCATCTTAGAATGGTCATACAGCAACTTACCAGATCGAGAACATCGAGATATTGGCATATTTGCAATGCCAATTCAAGCGGAAGGTCGGTGATATTACGACTTGAGCTGTTCTGAGTCTATAATTTTAGGAACGCATGCCATTTTTAGCAGTATAAAAGCCAACCGTACGAGGGAATGCAAAAGGAACATGGCCAAATAACTGAGCAGGAAGACATACAAACGAATAACGAGAAGTAAATTTTGACTTCGAAAGCCTACCATTGCCAAGAGATGCTAGCGTAGATTGGTAGCGCTTCAGATGTGCCGAGGTTTAAATGCATCGTGGCTTAAAGGGGGGCGGGGTTTGATTGACCTCACCGTGGTGTTGGCGCATTGATTCTCCCTCGAACGAAAATCGACCACACGATTGCGTTTATAGAAGACACGGATGAGCTTGACTACTGTGACTGCCTAATATATGTGGTGGATCCTTCGCAATTTTCCAAAGACGATATGACACACACTTTGGAATCGCTCAAACCGCAGCAGATATTGCTTATTGCAGTTATTACTAGTGCGATGACGGATGGACCCGCTGAGATGGACTGTCCTGCAAAATTCCTCCAGAGCATTGGTATCTACAACAGATATCTACTGGCCAACACACAAGCGAATTGGCGAATATGGTGTACTAGGCGTGATGAATTCAACTTCATCGACTGGACCAATCTGTTGGCATGGGGTTGCTGCGAAGTGATCTCCAACAGACTTAGTGGTGATCGAGAGGATGACTCCGCACACACGTAATTTGATCGCTTATGCATTTATCAGTGGTGATCTGTTTGCATATAATAAAGGTTATGGCATTTTTGGTTTAGTGTTTTGAAGAGGATGACTGAAAAGAGTAATGCAGAGACCTGATTGAAAGGTGTTTCGCCAACATCATGATTAAAACATTGACAAAGACTCTCTTTGGCATCATATGAACGCCTCTTGTCCGAGCTCTAAGAAGACTTTGGTCTTTTCACTGAAATGACTTTATAGCCAGCATAGGACGGCAAAGCCCCACGTGATGCAATCACCAATTGAGTGTTGTGCCATTGCGTATCTTGCAAGTTGGAATCAAGAGTTCTACTAAAATAATGGCCGCCGTGTTCGCAGTCTTGCAAAATTCAACAGGGTGTGTCCTTGTCTTCTCGCGTTCTCCCCGATTGACGACCTTCTACATTACCTAGCCAAAAGTCATGATCTTTGCCTCCTACGGTTTAGTCTTAAGTCAGCACGAGCATTTCTTGTCCCCCTTATGAGGTGTTTCGCAGACTGGCGTTAACGTGCAGTGCTTTAGACTGTCACCGAACTAAAAATAAGGCCGAAGGCACACCACTAGGGCAAACTTGTGACCGCAGGGCGGCTGACCAGACGCGATGTCCGCTTTCACAAGTCCAAGCGGTAGTCTGCCTAGGGCAAATTCACCCTCTAGGGGTTTCGCCTTACATGGGACTCAATGGCTTTGGATCTAGGCTTGAAATAGGGTGGGTTCAGCGATCAAAAATGAGAGTTCCTCACACCATTCTAGACTGCAAAACCTGGGTAGATTACAAGGAGTGTGGCTAAAACTACTTGGTGAGGCATTTAGTAGAATTGTATTTCTAAAGCTTTAATGCAAGACTTGACTGAACGTCTGCAAATTGCTAGCTTTACACCAAATCACGCAGAATAAGGTGACTTGTTGGGCTCCGTTTTGCTCTAACACTGACAACTTAAACAAAGCGTTTCAACGCCAATGCTGTAATTTGGTGCTTTGAATGATGTATGATGTATGAGTATAAGGGGCAACCCTTTCAAGAATGCGCTATTACAGAATATACAGGGTGGGAGGACAGCAATCGGGTCCACTCTCCAATTCTAGGCGCATAATCTTGCACTTAGCCTTTTGTCCTCTTGCTCTTACAATATTAGCTTGTTGAGATAGATGATGGAGAAATCAAAAAAGGGTGCTTTTTCCACGTTCAAGGCTCAGAGGTCAGCATATTTTGCAACGAAGCACGGATTGGAAAGGAAGGCGACTAAAGTGCAGTTGGGTAGGTCAGGCCAGCTCCACTTTACAGCGTATTTTAACAAAGTGTGCACGTTATGAGTCCATTGTAAGGTATGTCGAAAATGAATTGATCTTAACTGCAACTTGTAAACACCGTGTGCTTTGTCGTGCTCTGTGTGCTTGGATAATGGTAATCGAATTCAAATGCACTTTATTCCCCCGTCTGACATTCAAAGTGATGCCATGAAATTATGCGCATTTCTTGTTCTTTCCTAGCAAACGGTGGATCCATAAGTTGATGAGAAGTTATGCCGACCCACAGTCAATGACATCAATTTTGTGACTGGTTTTGGCAAAGCCGCTCCTGCTGCAATATACGAGCATGCCACGAACCGACTCAACTCTCTTCAGCTGCATGGTTCTTTAAGTGGGGCATGATCGAGATAGTTCCGACTGCTAGACTAAAGGTTGCACTCGAGCTAAATTCCCCATCTGCGTGTGTCATACGCCAACTTTAGCGCGATTTCGTGTCTCGCAGTATAAGCGATCCTTTCTGAGATGTCACCTCCACACACACGGTAACAGTTCAAATTAGAACTGAGCCTAAAGTGGCTGAAGGTCAACCCGGGGAAAATCTAAATGGCGTTGTGCAGATCTGACCCCCATATCTGCACGAAACCATAACTTAGCAGGCGACATAGTGAGAGTGCAAATTGTAGTGCTTTCTGCAACGACGCCCTCATCATTTGAGGATTAAGTTCTAGCTACTATTTGCATGTTGCAGCTCAAATGCGCAGACGTGTTGGTCAGTGCATTAGTACAATGAACAAATAGAACTAAAAATATGAAGCGCTGGAAAAATAATGATTGATGTGTCTTTTTCGAAATGAACGAAAAGCCATTTAATAGGCGATCAGACCTAATGCGTTTAAGCGAACCGAATTCAGCACAGGCCGGTTTCATCCGCCAATCAATCTCAGGCGCCGCTGAGTAAAGTTGCTGCTGCTGCTGCTGCTGCTGCTGCTGCTGCCGCTGAATTTACACGGCCTTCGAGGCTTAACTGATTGTAGCACAGAGTTGTACAATTTTCACACTTGGTACGCTCACAATTTGTGGGCATTTCAATTGATTTGATCGGCGAGCTCTAGTTTTACATCATAGTATGCGAAGCTACTCTATGCCATTACTTCCTATTCGTATACATCTGAGCTTTTGTTTGAGCTGATTTGGTGAAAGTGCAACCATTCATTCGTAATGCATTTGTAGACTAGTTGCTTTACTTTGCAGAGCTAGAGTTACAGCAACTAGGCTTATGCTGAACACCCTGTCCATTGTATTGACTCGGAGTCGCTCTGATAAAAGTTGATTCATTTTCTCATTTCAGAAGCAATGGCGGAACGCAAAGTAGCGGATGGAGCTGTTGCCTCCAAGCCGCACAGTACACAGCTTGAAGTGAGCCAAAATGAATTAGAAGAAGCAGAGGGAGAAGAAATCACGAGTTTACTTACTGATCTCAAGTCAAGACGTCTTTTTAGCAAGCTGTCATCAGACTTGATGGAGATAAACAGCGGTCACAACAACCAGGACACATTGCTTGCCTTATGTGGCCTTGTACGACCGGAGGTGCGAAAAGCTCTACTGAAGAGGAGACGGGAGTAGCTTTAGCCGCCACCGTGCAAAGCAGCGTGTCGGTCTCGGTCAACTTTCTCACAAGTGTGCCTTTGCGAATCGATAAAATGTCGAGTAATTGCATTCCCTGGACATTTGCAGTTGGGAAATAAACAGACCGAATAAAATAACGTTGCGCTTGTTATTTTGTCTTCATGGTTCTCTGGTTTGCATCATCGTTACTCTCGAAGGGAAGGAGAAGTATGCCTTTCCCAATTACATCTGCACTTGCCATTGTAACGCCTTCTCTAACCAAATGCCGTGTGTTTGGCAAATTTGCTTCCTCAATCGAAGCGTTCAATTCCGCCGGTAGGTGGGCGACAAGGCAAAGATTGCACACATTGACTTTAACTAATTCTTTCACATCGCAGGTCATCATGTCCCACATTTTTCAGCGTTGACACTATTCATTCCTTCTTGGCGCATCGGACAGCCTCGTTCATCTCGTGCTTAAAATAATAACATCACCATTATTAGGAGGCAATTTGTCAGAGTGAGGTCACGTGAATGCTACGAAAGTGCTGGACATAACATTTCTGTTAGAAAACCAACTGCTTATGCTCATGCTCATGCAGCCATGGCCAACCCTACACATTCTTCACAGCACCTTACCCACTACCTGAGGGTGCGACCATTCCAGGGTGGCGTAAGTCGAGAGCATTGAATTATGCATGGGAAGTCTATCAACTAATCCACACTGTGGTTGATCACATCATGACATGGTGTCAACAGCAAACACATAGTTAGTATAAAGGGAAGGGAAGGGGCATGAGAAGCAACTAGTGATGAAGGTCTGGTCGGAGTGTGTGAATAGCTTCTTGATACTTGCATTCTGCTCTCGCCTACGCGGTTTTGACGTTCTTCAGTATCCTTTGCTAACTTTCACGAGTTGCTGAGATTCGATTCGCTGACGCACCTGGAGTCACTGGAGAAGGCGAAATCGTCGACTTGTTAAGGCAAAAGAGGAGCAGTACATAGCAGTTAAATGGATTTTACAAAGAAGCATATAACACCAAACCTACCAACCTATCTGGAGTTACTTCTCCTTCTGCACTCTTTGAGCCTTCACCCTCTCTTTTAATTGCCACTTCACTGTTGGCAGCACTGAATACGGTCTCAAGCACTTTGACCAAAGCCTATTGATCTTTTCGTAGCACTTCACTTCAGGAATGCAAACATATGCGCGCAAGTGTTTTGAACGTTTTTCTCTTCTATTATATTTTGCCAAACTGGTGATGATGATGTGCAATGGAGGCTAACGTAATTTATGCTGTGCAAATGTGTGTTTGGCAAGAAGAGCACTATGACTCGATGGGGAACGGAATTGAAACTAGACGACTGTGGCTGTTAACACGCATTGTAGCCTTAGTCAAGTGGTTAGGTGTGGCCCCAGTCGCTCCACCCGGTGCACTCCCATAATCAATGGAATGTACTAAAACCACTTGAATGGGCGGCAGGAAGGGAGAGGGACAGAATTCCTTCCTCCTTAGTCAATGGGATGATAAACCACTCTACTGAATGTGTTGAGGCCATTGAATTACTCTACCCGTAGGAAAGCCAAGGTAACCCCACCCAAGATGTGCATGTGCTTGTGCGCGTGTGTTGGCCAACCTTGATTGGGCCACTGGACTCAGCGTTTTGTGTTCAAAGGTGACACACGAAGGCGGCATGAAACGCAAGCAAGTGGAGTTGGACAAATGGCGCATTTTGAAGCTAACTTGGAAGCAGAGAAGGTGGAGCAGGATAGAACTGCAATCCACATTGTCCATCTGATGCAACCACGCGAAAGGAACTAAAATGTAAATACTGCAGCAGAGGAAAGGAGATGCGCCAGTCTTTGCCCATCATCCGATTTCCTCAGCCTGCATGCTGCTCCGGTGAGTACGCTCGCTAGCAGCATGCACTCATGTTATGATCAGCGACCACATGAGGTATCGCAGCATGGGAAAGACACTTGGGGTCAAATTCTGCGATTGTCTGAGGAAAGTTGCTACAGGCGTGGCTGAGCTCTTCATGGGTAATAAACATGGCACGCAACCGCTTTGGTCACAACTTGTCACATGAACTTAGACTTCTAGATGGCCGTCGCAAAGACCGTTCATTGGTAGACATTCAAATTCGAGAGAGGTGAGCATCAAGAGACCCCCGCGGCTCAGTGTTGACTACGATGGTATAGCTAGCAAATGGCTGTGATGGTGAGGCCATTTGAGTCACTGGACTAGATGCCGTCGTAGGCCTTGATATTCCAGCATCACCAAGACGAAGGAGGTAGGACAGAGTGTGCAAGTATGCAACTCTAGGCGGACCACTGGAAGTCAATCAACAAGATCAAGCTTGTTTATTGAGGTCGGGGACGAGGTAATGCATCAAACGCGAATGTGACACCAAAATCAGTTGGAGAAATTTGGATCTTCTTGACGTCCTTGGTATTCTTTGATTTTCCTACCTCAAGGTTCCAATCTGAACTGGGATAGCAAGAGGAAATGTACAGGAGGTAAGGCGACACAGTTGAAGCCCAAGTAATTGCACCAAGTAATCACGCTAGGTCCAGTTTGAGTAGTTAACACAGCTGTCACCGTGGATAACTTCTGATGGGTATTTGATCACCAGTTGGTCTCTTTCAATATGCTTTAGAGCCTTCATGTAAAACCATTAAGGTGTCTTCGTACACACCTACAAACTGTTCGGAAGCAATGGCAATGACAATAGGCTGGCAAATACTGGTTTCATCAGATGTGGTAGTTTAATCAGAGTTGTGGCAGACCATTCCTATAGCAAGGAAAATGTCACCGATTTCACCATGAGAAGGAGCTAAATTTGGCAAAATGCACCAGTCTTATGGCCTCATACATGCCATCACCAATTTAGGCGCGCCAGTGTCTTGACAGTTTCTTGTGCCGTTGAAGGCAGAGTCACTAATCAAATCCCAGTGGTCGATTTGGAACCAAGTTGGCAAACCCTGTGACGCTAACTGGTGCAAGGCGAAGCGAATTTTTCTCATGTTATCACGTGTGCTATTCTAGCGATATGACAAGCTCGTTTTCTCCAAAGGTGGTTTGTAGTCAAGGCGATTGTAATGGGGATCGCTTGACCATGGTAGCAGTAATGACGGCCCACGTACAGGGCGTTCTGAAATGACACCATGGTAATGCAGTGGTGCAAACGATGGTCCGAATGTGCAGAGTTCACATGGTCGCGGTATAGTAAAAGAAGCTAGAAGAGAAGTCACCGTGCCTCTACAACCATGCCTACCATCAATTTGGCCTGTTCTACCATGGAAGCATTCGTGGGCGCTGCGTGTAGGACATGCTGGTGGGAGGTTTGGGGTAGTGCTAGCTCACAGTGAGCCATAATTGCTGCGATTCCAAGTTTGCATCAACCATGGCGAAGGCGGCCCTGCTGGAGCACATTAGACAATGCACTTCTGCCTGAGCATTCGAGCACGCATTGATTTTGTGGAATTAATGCGCCCTTCGTCACCGAGCCACTGGATGTATTGCTGCTGAATGGGTGGCAGACGACTTTGTGATTGATTCGGTACTTCTCCAAATTGGTGCGTAGGGAAGTACGAATTAGTTTTCGAGTACAGAACTAATGGGGGCATCAGGGCCTTTCAACCTGAGTTGACTTTCCAGCATAGGCTTTGCAGTTAGTGAATGATGCCATTATCATACTTAGAAGAAATCATTATTGCAGCGCTGCTCAAGGAAAGAAACTGACTCCGCACCCCAAATTCAAAGAACATGGGAGACTTGATGTCACCTAATCGATAGCTTCGACCCTCAATTCAACAAGGCCAATTTTGACCAACCAGGTCTGTGGCAACCTCAAAGCCCCAACCCTTTCAGACAACACCAAATGCGTGTCGTGTAAGTCGTTATTAAGGCGTTTGCTCTACACTGTTTCGCGAAGCGGACTTTACTGCCTCCTTCAGTCCACAAACAGAGCACGTATGGCCTGACCTTAGTCAATAACTCCACGCCCAACCGGATGATGCATGCGCGCATGCGTTCACCTTTTGATCACGTGAGCTGAGACTGCTGTGGACAGCACTACTAAGCTGGTCATCCGCTAATCAGGGCTGTCGCTCGCATCTATGCCGAAGGTGCCTTTTTGGCACAATTTTCTCTCAACTCTCGATAGGAAAGGTGGGGATGGAATGCGTGGTCCAATTCGCACTGCAGACTTCTAGAGCATTCATTTGAAGCCACTCTGGTACGAAAAACTACCCTAGAGTTGCAAATCGAGGCAAAGATAGCTGCCACATTTTCTGCATTCACTTAGAAAAAGCTACGCTCTGTGTAACCTATTACCATCTAAAGCCTAGCGACCGCAGTGATGTGACAGAAAACAGCGCCTTCCAAATGGAAAACGAGAGTTCTGCAATATAGGCCTTGCAAACTGTGCGATAGAATGGCACCGCCGTTCCCTATTGTTGCAGACTTTGGCCTAGGTAAGTATACACGATGAGGGGATTGGTCGCCTGCCGCTAACCACATTATCTTTTGTGTAGTAGTACTGAATGCCCGCTGGAGAGAGGGAAGCGGGCTAGAAGTGCATTTGTGACCTCAAACAGTGCGCAATGCATGCTAATGAACCTGTATGGGTGGAAAAGGGACATTCTCGTCTCTCTTCCAACAGACCATTGGAGCACCTCATGACCCAGGTATACAAGTACACAATTTGCGAAGTGTCGATTCATTCTAGCTATGTCAGTCTCGTGATTGGCATAGCCTTCTTTGCGCAGTCCATGCAAACACACGCGATATCTGCCCATTGGTCTGCCCTGCAAGTGAGCTTAAAGCGGCAGGTATCCTCACGCCTCTTTTGTTGAGAATAATCAGACGCGAACACTTCGGGCAGTGTTTAAGGGAGGTGAGACGCAGTAAGTTTGGTTGGTGGTAGGTTGAAAGCACCCACTTCACTGCTGCTTGGTAGAAACCTACTAGAATTTTCGACGTAGTGAAGGAACAAGACGTGCCAACCACGAGGACGTAGCAAAGGGATCAGATTTACAGGAGGAGCGTGTAGCAAATTGGGCGATTGGCAATCTCCTCCTAACCACCGTCCTCACCCGGTCCCGCTATTAGCCATTCAAGGATTTGCTGACATGAGACACATGCGCTTCAGCAGTAAACCAAGTAGAGCCTGGATGAGGCAATTCGTAAACTTGTGCATGGCTAAGGCTTGTGGCACTAAGTCCGCGGCCAAAGGAGGCTTTACTGAATGGCGCGTATTGCCAGTAAGCATGGCGGGTTAATGAGCTTCTTCATGCTTTCAGCCTTTTCCGATTCAACAAACATCTGCACTTAACATCGTGATGACTATTCTGTGATTGATGAGTCTGGTTTTAGAGTGATACGCCTCACAGGCGCTGCCAGTGTTAAGGGCCTCAAATCTTATAGCGTATGTCCATGCCACTGCTCCTAATGGAAATACCTAAAACAATTTTCTAATGCTGCCATAAGAGGTTTGATTCAACAAGCGGGATTTTGGGCCTTTTCTGCAGCAAATCAGGGAATGATGCACCTATGAAGGCAACTGCAATGCATAAGCCGTGCATGGGTGTGCGTATGTGGTAGCGACCACGCGCCAGCATGCATGCGTATAAAGTACCAAATGCCAGGTACGTTGGAACGGAAGTAGCAGAGTCTCATAATGCACTCCCGTGTTGCCGCTGCAGTTAACCCATGTTCAGTGGAGGGACAAAACATTTTCACAATAGACAGAGGTTTGCCAAAAATTGGCCACAGTGCTGTTGCGCGATCCTCACGTTAGAGGCGTATGAGTAATCGAATTTTTGCTTATAGATACGATTAGGGTGCCTTTTGGGCCCCCAAATAATGCTTGGTATCTTTGGAAACCAATGTCGCAAATTTAGTGATGCTGCTTGAGAGATGACACCAATAACTTCGAGGCGACCTTTGCCCTTTTCCAATTGGATGAAATAGAATTGCCTGCAGAGCGCCTAGACCCCAGCTGCCTGATATGCGGGCTTTACTGGGAACAGCGTGCAAGGCAGTGTATCAAATTCCAGCATTTAAGTGAGAAGTTTGTTTTGGAAAGCAAGACACACGTAACGCACTCACAATTTTCCTTCATGATCCGCAACCGATGCCCCAAACGGTAGGCAAATCTTAGCTACACAGGCACATTCGCCCAACACCTGTGACTGTTCATCTGCTCACTTACATCTCACCCCAGTAATTAAGCTGGAAAGTAACCCTGCAACCCGTTAGCAGGTATAAATTAACCTGTATCATACCACTTTTCCTGTTGTACTCGCAAATATAGACTGCAAGCTTTCTGGTATTCATAAATATGATTGCATTCTAAAATGTGTTCAGCATGGACGATGCAAATCATAATGCGTCTGTGTCGTCTGCCTCCTCTTCACCACAAGACGTGTGAAGTGCAACTCATCACTCCTGCACATGGGCGACAATAACGTGGAGAAGTTAAATGTCTACAAGAACATTAATTTGCTGGATGGGTGAATTAAGTCAACTGACACAACCTTTACCAAAGCCACTGTTGAGCATGGGTTTGCTTGTAAGGGGTGTCGGCATTGCCATCGGTACCGGCGATGGTGCTGACATCGCTACCGCAAAATAGTAGCGATGGTGCACTACAAGGGCATCACTCCGTGGCAACATGCCATGCTGCCAAACATGAGGGTTTCAAGCCTTGAAACTGGTAACTCTGCTGTTTCAAATGCCTAATTACCGCATTTTCCAGCCTATATCGATGTGACATTGACAGCAAAACTGGAATCCACAGCAAGACGATACTCCGACCATTTGTTACCGGTTTGCGTAACAGCAGATTTCATAGAGCATGAATGTACTTACGAGCCCTTCTTTATGAACACTGTTTTCTATGCTTCTTAATTCCAATGGTGCATTTATGCACTTTTGCATTACAAAACTGTCGAACTCGCAGTGCTAACGAGGCTGTACTGATCACGTGGGATTAATATTCGTGATAAATCGGTGCATAAAGTTCATTTCCTTCGTCGAATGCATTCTGCTGAGCTGCGAGATGTACTGCCAACTCTGGATTGCTGGGATGCTGTTTGCTCGGGTTTTGATGCCAAGCCCTAAACAAGTTAGTCGAGGGTGTTAGTAACTGGGGCACTTGCCTTCCTTTTAAGCGAGTCACTTTGATGGCACGACTGAGTGCAACGAGACTGTGTGTCACTGGTACAGTGCCGACTGCCTCGTATTGCTGCCAGCTGCAAAGAAATGGCGAGTTAAAAGAGGAGTACCCTAGTAGCCCAAATTTCCTCGTCTCATCGAGTTTAGTCATGGGCAAATGAGAAGGCGAAGTGATGGGTTGAAGAGGGCAAAGACGGCTGCGCTCGAGTGGAGGCAGAAATCAGGGAAGTGAGGGGCACTAGTTGCTCAAGCCAATCACGCTTTGTAATTGTAGGCAGAGAGAGGGGTAGAGAACGTCTACCACACTAAGCTGGAATACAAGACCGTCATTTGTAGGCATGGCACTCGTGGCAAAAGGATTGCGCAAGTGTCGATGCTCTAAGAAGAGCATCTGCATGGTGACACTCTGCGTGCATCTTCACATTTCGACAATTGGATTCAACCAACGTGAGCCAACCAACGTGAATTTGGACGCCAGTTCCTCGTTCATGATCTTCAAAAGTTAACGGCAATGCATGCGTGAACTGCGTTGGAGAAAGATGCTGCAAGTTCTTGCGAATGGTAGACAAAGATATGCTGATCTAGCACACCTTCCGTTGCAGTGGAGGAAGTCAAGTACTCTCCAACTCTAGGCATTATTCATCACTCCCGATTCACGGTGTGGTTCCACCATCTATGCTTATATGCAAGTGTTGCCCTTGAAATGAGTACCACTGGTCAAATCCGCAATCAAGATGGCCTCAGAATTGCATAAAGGTCTTCCACCCTTAGTTGTCCACATGCAAAATTCGTCTTCTGAGAACCGCTTCATAGCCTTTGCCATTCACTATCCCCCTTGCCATTTCATCTGTGCCCACTTTATTTCCCGCACGCTAGTCTTCGCTCAGCAAAGGAGTATCTTGAACTCTCACAGTGACGATCCCAGCCACCTATCGCATTCTCGAAACTTCAGCTTCTTTCACCAAATTATGCATTGCCAAGGTGCTTTTAGGTCCTGACCACTCCACTTTGTCAGCCAACTGCGCATCACGGCAAAGTGGTCTCTGGATCCACCCTGTCCTTCCCACAAATTTTTGCTCCACCTAAGTTTCGCATTATTGAGCCTTTGAGGAGTACATCTTGCCATCGCAGTAAATTTTGGCTTCAACTGCATCTATTCACTTAGGTCATGTGCAGCTTCTTTCTCCAAGTGTACCGTCAATGCGAAGTAATTTGAAGCAGCATTAGCAGCACATTTGCAATTGTCTGCTTTCAAAGCTAAGTTTCATCAGCAATCAGTTCGATCCTGATGAAGCTGCATAACTAACAGGCGCGAAATCAACTTTATTGACTGCCTTACAAAAGGCAAGAAGGTTCGTAAAGTGGAGGCAAGGTAGTCGACGAAGGTTAAAAGCATGAGGCAGTAGACATTCAAAGCGACGGTTGAATATATGCACTCGCTTGCAAACAAAGTGTGTGAGAGAGAGAGGGAGAGAGTCAATAGTGGTAATCTATTTGCGTTAGTCGTATGCCTCGATTTTATTTGAAGATTGCAGCCTAAGGTGTTGCATTCACCTTTAGATCAACGATGTGGATATCGTAATAACTAGCAACGCTGATCCACTCCGCCTCCAAAATGACACGTGTGTCCGCCTACTCAAAGTGGGCTTACAACTCGTTCCTACAACCACCTACACTTAGCTGACTCCAAGACACCACTTCCGCTGTCAAGTTACGCGCCATATGATGACGTGGAAGATAGGTCTGCTGGTGGTGGACAAATAGCTGGACAAGAGTAGTAGCGAGTTCAGAGTTGACATCTTGATGTTGAGCGCAATCCGGTGACCACTTCTCCTCTTACAGGAAGGTGTCTGATTCCTGTTTAAAGCTGTACCGACGGCGGTGCTGCTCATGGCAAAGATACAATTCACGCCATCGGTCATCCCATCAAATCATAATTTGCATGCTCCGTGTGACATATGGCTGAGAGAAGCTTAAGCCAAAGCAGAGGTGCCGATTAAGTTATTCTCTGCATCGATGTTGAGCTTCTGTGCGAGTGTCAGAACCGCACCAATGGCACGGCATGGCATGACGAAGATTGTGTGAGGTCTGCAACCACGGTCCAGACTTGTGTGAGAGTCAATTCATTTTGAATGTATACCTGAGCCTCGCTGACGGCAGTGAGACGCATCATTGCCAACCGTAGTGCCCATCTTTGAAAATGGAAGGCAATGTGCTGCAGTTCAGCCGCCGTCAAAACCTCGAGCTACTAAAAGCCTATCATGAAACCCAATTCACGTATTATTCAAGAGTCAAATCACTGCACACACACTTCCTTTTTAGCACTTACCTTTCCAATCCTGACATCGCACTTGCTTACTTATTGAAGCCTTGAGGGTTTGGGCTTACTGTTTCATTGACCTGGTGACTTAAGGGAAATATGCTTGCAAATAGGAAGTGCAGGAACTTAGTTGCCGCAACGAATGCATAGAGCGAGCAGATTAATAACTCTCAAAACACCACGTCAAACTAAAATGGATAGGTGTAGATGAAGATGGGATTGTTTGCAATTATTTTTAATTATCCTTTACTTAGTGCGATTTTGCACCCACACCTAGAACTGCATTGAGAAGCAGATTTGAAACCGTTCACAAAGAGAAAAGCGTTATTAGTTAGCTAGCTAGTTAGTTAGTTAGTTAGTTAATTAGATTGCCATGTCAACAACGCCAAATAGTCCGCAACGTGACACTGCTGTTCCAAACTCGATAATTCTGCGTATGAACATTCCAGTTTGGAGGTGGATAATCTCAGTGCCGCCCTTTTCCATGTCAGTTAACAGCACATCTACCAGTAGACCTGGGCGGACAGGCGCCTTTGTAATCTACTTTTTCAGAGCTTCCATCACCTTTTCTACAAAATGTTTGTGAAGCTGCAAAATATCGAAGAGAGTAGATCAAATCTTGTCAGCGCTTCCTGTCTATGCAGGTCTTCTACTAAGATTGTTGACTTTTCCCATTGGCGCCTTCCCTTCTTATGTTCAAAATTTGCAAGTCGCAGAATAGATGAATGACGACCTGCACCAAAAAGCCCAAAATTGAGTCAGATTTTATCTGTGAATGGGCGTTGTTTTTGCATACAAAGGTTCGGTTTGTATGAAGTCAGATCGGCACTTTTCTCGCTGATCTGACATAAAGCGCCACTTGCTGCATTGAACAAGGGAAGAACGCAAACAAACAGATATTTGTGCGCTACGCACTCTTAGAGTGCAACTCTACAGTCTTTACAAGACAGTGTCAATGAAGAGTCAGGGATCAGCCTAAAGCCAATTTTGACGATCCATTCCTATCACAGCACGTTACTCTTTAACGCGTTTTATGGCCTTTCACTGGCGTTAGCATACGTCATGTCAAGCCGTGCAATTTACTCCTAGCAGCCGCCTTCGGACACGTACACATGGCTGGTAACTTTGTAACGTGCTTCGTCTCCTACACAACCTTGTATCCTTTAGTTTATGCTCCTTTATATCTGCTTTGCACATGCGCACCCAACAGTCGCTCGCATCCATGCCGAAGACCTCTTTTACCTGACTTTCGCTGCGACTCTAAATGGGGAAGGCGGTGACGAAATGCGTGGTCCAATTTGCATTATGGACTCCTGTAACCTTCATTAGAGGCCCCTCTGGTGCAATATTATCGTGGGATTGCATTCACTTAGAAAAAGCTACGCTCTGTGTAAGCCATTACCATCTAAAGCCTAGCGACTGCAGTGATGTGACGGGAAACAGTGTCATCCAAATAGAAAACGAAAACTCTGCACAATGGGCCTTATAAACTGTGTGATAGAACGTGAGACCGATACCAACTAAAGGTGACAAATTTTGCCTAGCTCTTATAGTTGCTGAAGTGATGTGGATGAGACAATGCAACAACGAAGCAATCAAATTTGGCAGGAGAATCCCTTGAGGCACTGTTTTAACATTTCATTTGTGTCTTGCTGACCCCTCTCATGATCTCCGCCCCAAAGTATTTCGTGCATGGATCATGCTTGAGAGAGTTTTTCTCATCGCTTTGTAGCCACTCGCTTCAGGATACTCGTCTTCAAAGAGGAAAGAAAACTTGTCATGGTGCGTTCATACTAGAATAGAAGCAAGTGTATGACACGGTGCTATCTGTTGAGGTGCCAGCGGAAGCTAGCTCAGCGCAAGTGCCTTTGTTATCAGATGCACATGCATCGGCCACACCGAAAGGAAGAACAAAGCATGCTTCTCCGCAGTCAACGTCGCATAAAATACCTCAATAGTTGGAAATGGGCCCTTTTTAATTAGGCAAGTGCAGTTCGCATTGCTAACTAAACACCAAATGTGCAACAGCATTTTATTGAACAGGAAAGCTCTTGTAGCTCTTCACTGTTTTGAGCGTTTTCTACAATGTAGTCGCAAAATTGAAGGCGAAGGCTGCATTTTCTCCTCATCGAAACACACACTAGTTGCCCACTTCGTCTTCGTGCCACATCGCGCTTTCAAAGCCAACAAAGGGGCACAGCATCTCTGCTTACTTAATAGTTCAAAAGTAAATTGCTTTTCCAAAACACCGAAGATACCTGCAAAGGGCATATTGGATCCTTTACAAGTAGAGGTAATCGCAGTTAATCAAAGAGACGCTAATGGGCAGTTCCTATCACTTTATCACACAAAGCTATCACCGGGGTAATATGTTACTCCAATAAATAAATAAATAAACAGATAAATGAACTTGGGTTTTGTCAAGAAATTGCGCTATTTCTAGCACGCCCACCAGTCTCACAACAAAACAGCCATCACAACTGATTCTAAAATACATTGTGTGTCACCACGCCTTAGTGATGAAATTTATTGCAAAGTCTATTTTTTTGTGGAGGAACGCATATCCACACGGTGGTGGAAAAGGAAGTAATCCGCCTAATCCACTTATGTGGAATAACGAAGGTGACACATAAATACCCGAGATGTTCCTGTCGAAGTAGCTGTCAGCAAGGCCGACAACACTGTGTCTACTCGAGCTAAGGAGACATGACCTTGGCAACACTGTACTTATTATTTACTGATTTGTGTATGCCCTGCATTTATATTAGGCCAGCTTCCAGGTAGCTCCTAGTAGAAGCCAGTCAATGAACTCCTTGCTGTTGCCGGCCCTGACCAATGACCAACACAGCCATTGAGATCAATGGCTATTCTAGGGTTTTTAACGAAATTGACAATGTAGTTAGTCACAGCGAAAATAACCATTGGAATGAACAGTGAAGTTTGTTTGATGAAAGCATACTAGATAATCCCTCCCTTGAGCATAGGCTGCAGCTGAAGAATGCTCCGTGCCAGTCTAGTTGTTTAAAAGAAACCATAAGGGGACGCTAATTAAGCTTGTGCATAAAATAGGTCTCGATCTCTAAAATTAGGCGATCCATCTTTTTATAAGCTGAGGGTGGAATGCACGCTTTCCTTCCAAAGATGAAATACAATATAGTTTGTTGCTTCAAATCTAGAGTTGAACAGTTGCGTTCCTCCCGTTAATTCTAACAGGCCAAACCATGAGACAGCTCGTCATAATTCGTTGAATTCAATGTGCTATGGACGAGGCCAAGGCGGCTTAGCACTTTCAACTGAATGACACCGCAAAACGTGACGCCAATAATTCAAAAAATTCTAGCCACCTAAAGGCCCAAAATCCTAGAATTACTCATATCTCCCAACTTTGATTACCCGCTTTTTGACGATGACGACGGTGCAGGAATATCTAAAGGGACTACCCGTTGACAATAGAGCAATGGAGTTTGCACTTTATTTGGCCTTGTGTTTTCAAAGAAGTAGAAAAATTGGATTTGATCGGAGTTTCATGGTTTAGCATAAAACTTCCCAATTAGAATTTAAAACAGATTTTGAAAACCAACCTGGATTGATTCACTGTTTCAAATTGTTTTGCCGCTATGAGTCCTCGCAGATACCTGCATATACGATTGAGCTGGCTGAAGCTATCACCAATATCGAGTGGGAAGAATCCCAGGAAGGTCATGATTTAGACGCAGTTTTATTAACAGCATAAGAAAGTGTCACCAGACTGGTAGCCCACTTCTTCCCTGCTGCCGCAACTGGATATCTTTTTAATATTGCCTCTGCGTTACTTCCACAGTAGTTGTTGCTCGCATTACAGGGAACTTCACGCCGATTATTCAACGCAGCGAGGAACAGTGCAATGCTGACGGGGTTGAAATGTCCCATCAATCAAGTTATTCGATGGCAAAGTGCTTGAAAACCTGTTTATTAAGAAGGGCTCAAAATGGGAGGAAGGAGAAGCAATGCAAAAGCCTCCTGCGCCAATTTCCACTCGTGACGTCAATTTTGCATCATTCTCTTTAGAAATTTCCATCAACTTCTGATATTGGCCCGAATTAGGCCCTTTGAGATATAATCGACAAAATTTGTATGAGGCAGCTTTTCAGATTTCGCAAACGCTGTCTACGAATGCTCGACGAATTCGTTCAAGTACGATCTACCAAAATGACACAGAGTAGGAGGCTAAGGTAGTGGAAAGATGTAAGCACACAGCTTTCGCAAGTACAATCAAAGCCCTAATTACAAATCCTTGAAAATTTTTAAGAATCAGTCGTCTTCAATTCCATATTTTTGCGGAACTCTAGGCAATCAGACCTCCGGTTGAGGTTGGCAAAGGCATAACCAAGTTTCTACTAGCCCCTATTTTCGACTTCCACACAAACACCCATTCCGGTGATGATAACATGTGGAAACCAGGTAATGTGAGAAGTGACTGCCACTGAATGCACCACAAGGTAATAGCATGCGCCGACTATCACAGGAGGCATTTTAAATGTCAACCAGTCTGTAAGAGACTTGGATCAGGCAACATTTAGCCATGTTGTGCTGACCTTCAAAGTGCAGGCTAAATAACAATAAGCACTGCGTTGATAGTTTGACAAGACAATTTGACAAATTTAACTCCTTCACCTGCACCGAATCTAGTGTCTTACCAGGATGATTGAGTTACAGACGCCGCTTGATAGACTGCAAATGACAGAACTGAGTCCTTTCGAACATCACAAAGTGGAGTGATTTTGACACCACTCACATGTTGGTTTGTTGAGTGAGCAAAACTTCGGTGTTGGTGACTCTGCTTCATGACGTGTATGAGTTGGCAGCAAAGATAAGAACGCACTTGTGTATGTGATGGATGGTTGGAGGCTGAAGCATGACCATGATAGTGGATAAGTTTAGTCTCGCGCATTCACTGCTCGTTCTGGTTGACCCCAGCCACATAGCGATCGCCAATTCACCTATAGCATGCTCGAGCATGATGCTAGCTGGTTAGGCTTAAAAGAGGGAATTTAATGGTGGGGAAGGTATTTGCTGATCAAACGAAGAGAACACTTTTGGTAAACATTGGCATCTCTGGCAAGTATCATCTTTGATGGAGCATTTCACCTACAGGGACACTGTTCAACAAACGAAATAGGCGAATTTCAGTATCACTTCCATTGGGTGAGCACGAGTTCGCACAAATCAGACCCTTGAGCAGCTCTGTGTGTTAGTTCTTCGCAAATGCCAAGAATCCATTCCGTGTGTCTGATGGTGTTTGGTTCATGTCAAGCTGGACGTGGAAAGAAGTACAGAGTAACTCACATGATTGGCGCCATCGATAAGCATACTTGGCCTTCCACCCTTCAAGCAGTTTTGCAACAGGATCACCAGATTTGTCTTAGCCCAAGTCATCAGGTTTCAAGTGTGTCTACTGAAATCCGATTCGGGTTGACCTGCTTACGTACAAGAACACGCTATTTGTGCACGCTGATGAGGAAACCGCCTCGAGATTGTCTCCCATCCAAGTTTGTACCCTCCTCAATTGAATAGAGTGCCACATCGAATGCACATTGCGAGGCGCGTATAAAAGGTGCACATGACCAACTGCCAGACGTGTTCGAACCCCATGGCATGTAGCAGGTCTAATTGTAAGGCAATCAGGAGGACGGATCGGATCGGATTCAATCATTTGGTTCGTGCACCACGAAGTGCCACCGGCATGAAGGCTGCTACATACGCAAAGCTGCTGATCTCAATCTATCCGAGACAACCGAACAACCAGTGGGAGAGGAAAGCATTTGATTTAGTACAGTGTGTGTCTCAAGAAGCGTAGAGCAGTGTTTGCTCAACACACGCCTTTTGCTGAGGTCGCATCAATGTTTGGATAAACTCAGTGAACCTTAGTTGGTGCTGCATAGAACTCATGGAGATGGAGTTAGTGGGCGAAACCTCTAGCATTAGCCAGCGTAAGAGCACACCAAATGGAGTCTCAGGTGTCGAACGACTGGAACATCCAACTAATACGCTTGATAAGGTTGCCCTCGAGAAGGAAGGCAGAGAAACAACCACCCTGTGAGTGGTAATGAGCTCGAGTATAAATAGGGGGAAAGAAAATGCGAGGGTAGAGTGGAGGATGGGAATGTCTAAGGCCAAACTGAATGACATTGCTTTGTGCAATGCATTATGCTATTATAAACCATTGTTTGTTCATTTTTGCAAAACAAAGCCGCTTGTGCGCTTGAAAAGTCAAAATGCGTCATTTGCAGATGCAAATGACTTGCTAATACCACCGTCTGAATTCACATCGAGTAATCGAGTTGAATGGGAAATTTCACTTCCCTGCAGTCCTGTCATGAGAGGTGATGCAAGTAACTTCTTTTCTTGTCATGCAAATATTCATGATATTTATGCTTGACTGTACTGTCAAAATGCTTATGACGGGGATTTTGCGCACATTTGACTTGACTGGTGCCTTGTAGTGTCGGTCAAAATGGCAATGCCATCCCCAAAGTACTGCAAGCGTCTCCCGTTTCTCAGTAAACTTGCGATGGAGTCGCCTCACGTAGAGCCTCATTTTAGTAGTCTTTCTTAGTAAAACATTATTTCAGTGTGGCTGCGAGGTTACAGGAGTCTGCAACCGCTGTATGCTTACAAAACTAGGATTTAACTTGGACCGCACCAATGTCGCCGCCTACAGATTCAGTTCTCTGGTGCAAGAATGCTGCAGTTAAAGAAGCCACAAATGCACGAGTTGCTACTATCAGATAAGACCGGTTTGCAAGACTTTTGCTAGACAAAAGGCCTCACAGAAGGGGTATGGGTCTCTTTTACTGACAAACTCAAAAGCAAACTGCATGACTCTATTGTCAGTATTTCATATCTTCATCAATCCCTGGCCGTTACTTTCGTTGGATGCAAGAACTGCAACGCCGCAGGCACAAATGATGAGAGCCTTGTTTAATAGGCATTTCCCCACTTTGACACTCTACTTTCAACACACCGCATTTTCGAACACTGGAACTTGGATTTTGATTATCTGCAAATTAGGATTTGCTGCTAGTGAGCGCAGAGAATGCAATTGACCAACTAGCGCATCTCAACAAGAAAGCTTAACGGCGGCATCGGTGCAGGCAAGGTGCATACTTTTAATGTTTGCGCGCCATTTGAGGAATCACATGATGCCTTCTTTTAGGAGCCCGAGTTTGTTAATAGTCTCGTTAAATGCACGTGGTCGGTCCAACTTGCGCTCAGGTAACTGCAGCGCATGCACCGATGAGAGGCGACTGCCAAGTCCAACAGACAGGTGGGTTCATAGAAGAAGCATGCATTTGCTATCTATGTGGAGTTGGTGGAAATTGGTTCATTGCAGTCACTGCAGTGACCGGTTTCTGGGACCGACCTAAGAGTGGACGTTATGGCCTCGTCTCAACTGAAGGCATTTGGGCACGCCATGGAACCGATGCGTTCACATCAACCAGAAGGCAGTTCTAAAGGGCTTTGAACCCAAACGCGAAATAATCTCACCCATGCAAAATTGCTTAGCTTTAATGCGCCCATCTTCATGGTGACGATGAGTGGCACTAATCAAACAACTGTATTTCCACATAGTGCAAACAATCTCCCAAACCGTTTTATCGAGATGATGAAGTGATGTGCTGGTGTGATCGCCATTTCACAGTTTTACTAAGGCACTATCTTTGGTGCAACAGGAGTGAACCTGTGAGTAAGTTTGGCATTGCCATCTGTCTGACTATCTGCAGTGCATCTACTTCATTCTTTCTATAATATGAGCAAAGGCCGGAGTCATGAACGACCATCCATGCTCCAAGTGCACAATCCGTCTCAGCTCGGCACACGAGCATGGATGACCGTCTTTGCCAATCATAAAAGCCAACATTTGAAGCCTGTAACCCCTATCTGCAAGTCACGCTCTGACGGTCGTCCATTGTGACCGTGCCTCACCTGCCCACACTGTCATGCGCGCATGCACCTCCACCTGAATAAACAATGGCGCAGCCCATCAGCCGGGCGAGATAGTAATTTGGCAAGAAGACACTCTAATGTTGCGCAACTCTACATTAAGCTGACTACGTCGTGAACTAGCACAGCTGCAAAGCTGCAACCGATTTCGCAGCTCCACCGACGTAGGTCGCCCCAGAGCATCATCATTAGTTCTGAGAGAGTCAATGCTTTTGTCCAATTAACCCGGTGGTTTGCATTTCGAAACTCACTTTCAGCAGTTACCTCTCGGCTCTGACAATACCTCAACAGCTCAGTTGACCATTGCAATCCAACATTCGTCTTTGGCTAAAGTGCTTTCGCCGGGAGATATTAGGCAAAGCGAATGTGTTTCGAGAGCCAGAGGCAGATGCATTCTCAGGGGCCTCGACCTACACACTCCGCATTAAGTTCAGCAATGCACAAATCGTGGAATTCAAGTGAAGTGCAATGTACGCAAGTGAAAATCTCCTTTCTGTATAATCAATCCTGACAGCAGCGTGTAGTGGGTTGAGCAAAACAGAAAGAGGAAGGCAATGAAGAAGTTCCCACAAGTTACGTAATGCTTCTTCAAGCCTCATTTTTCGTGGAAACAAAGGCAAATGGCAAGCGATATTGACCCACTGAATTGTCCAAAGTCAGTCATGAGTGGCTTCTCCGCAATGCGTAAGTGAAATCCTTACCCACACCCATCGCTCTAACAAGCACCAACGAGCAGTTCTAGCGCTCCATGCAGCAGACACTCCTCTACCCTCCATTCGGCGACTGCAGGACGCCACCCGCATTTAACTAACAAGCCAAGATTCTCTTTGTGTAGCTCAGTTGCATGCACATGCACATGCACATACGCACTCATGCTTTGCAGGAAATCAACGTCAATCCTGTTAGCAAATACCATTCGCCGGTCATTAATGCGCAAACCTCATATTCTTTTCTCATTTTTCGGAGCAGAGGAATGTGGCACGCTACTGTGGCATAACAAATAGTTGGGCGTGCATTTACAGACCATTGACTTTTGCGAGCCAATTTGACTTTTAGCTGGATTTGCAATGCACATTCATTCATTTGGCTGCGTTTCAGAGCTCCCCAACGACCACCCTCGACTTCCCTCCAGTGAACATACGCACGGCTATGTGCCTTTGGCGTCGATGTCGACTTAGCACATGACGACTTTTCCACGCACTCCCGATTCTCATTCTGTTTGGTGTTGCTCGTGTCAGTGGATGGCGGAGAAGGTGGTAATAAATGCATACGAAAAGGGTAAGGACTTGGCATGTCAAATAGATAGGAGACTAGCTAAATTAAACCAAAAGCAAATGACAGTAGAGGGCAGCATACATCTGCAGGTCAGTAAACTCTGCATCCAATTGCGCTGCGACAAAAGTTCACAACTAACACTCCATCGCAACTTGAGAAACGAGCAAAGCAATAATAAAGGCCAAATACGCATTCAGCGCTGCTAGGTGATATCTCATACCTCCAATCTCAGCAAATGATGCTCAATCAGGAACACACATTCGCACACAAGTAAAAGCAAGACACTTCAAGCCATGTATAGCCAAGCATCCACCACCACCACCACCACCAATTGCCAGAACCTATTCAAGCAAGGCCTATCAGACTAAAACCTCACCGCAGCAAGCATTGTGTCCCAGGAACACACAAAACCAACTTCCAAATGACCGGGCATAAACCACTCAGCAGAACGCATGGACGCGTTCTCAACTGTCTTCATACTGCACCAAAAGCTATTTCCTTAAGGCAATTTCAAAGGTAATATTTTAGTGAACGAAAGGCATGCTAGGACAATGTCACCGCAGAGCAGTGGGTGTGTTGAGGCGAAGAAGTGTGTGTTGCGTTTCACTGACGAGGAAGTGGTGGTTGTGCTACTGTTATGGCCCCTAAGGTAGTGTCAGGCAAAGCTGCGAAGAAGGCGTCGAAGGTGAAGGTGCCGAAGACTGATAAGGCGAAGAAGAGGAGGAGGAAGGAGAGCTACGCCATCTACATCTACAAGGTGTTGCGTCAGGTGCATCCGGACACGGGCATCTCGTCGAAGGCGATGTCGATAATGAACTCCTTCGTGAACGACATCTTCGAGCGGATTGCCGCTGAGTCGAGCCGGTTGGCGCATTATAACAAGAAGTCGACAATCACAAGCAGGGAGATTCAGACTGCTGTGCGTCTGCTGCTGCCGGGTGAGTTGGCCAAGCACGCGGTGTCGGAGGGCACCAAGGCTGTGACCAAGTACACCGGCTCCAAGTAGACGTAGGTGGGATGAGTGTGGTGTTGCGTTGAGGTACTGCTGATGCTGATGCTGATGCTGATGCACTGCAGCCCACCCATCCCCCGTCCAGTGATTGTGTGAACGCACCCCACGGCCCTGTTGAGGGCCACTGCTACCACTGCTATCGCCACATTCATTGCCGGATGTTGCGGCGGAGGCAATATACATTTTGAATACAATCATCTTTTCCTCCTCAGTTGTCGCGTCTCCGTTGTGGCAGAGTTGGCAGTGCTCACGTCTGAATGCGGGTGGCGGGTGGCGGGTGGCGGGTGGCGGGTGACGGGAGCAGGGTAGTGCGGTGCAAGGGGAATGGGCGTGCGAGGAGGATTGTGACGGTTGGGTCAACGGTAAGGGAGGGAGGGAGGGAGGGAGGGAGGGAGGGGGGGAGGTGAGGCTTGTGCTGGTGTGGGTGGTAATCGGTGCTCTCACAAGGGTCGGGGTATGGTTGCTGCCTCCAGGCTTGGTTCGCTGCGTGGAGTCTGTCGAGGGGTGAGCGGTGGAGCACGACAACAGCTCCTCACAGTGTCACGCTTCCCCCATCCCATCATCCATCATCCATCCATCCATCCATCTATTCATTTATTCACTCATCTGTGCACTCACTACGTCCCTTCCAGCTCTCCTGCTCACACGACCACTCCACAACCCAGCCGCTGCTGCATGGCGTGCGAAGACGATTGTGACGGTTGGGTCAAGGGAAGGGAGGAGGATGCGATGGGGCACATTGATAGCACGGGCAAGGTAGGCACAAGTGTACCGGCAGGCACATTAATGCTAGCATGTTTGCATTGTTAGACGTAAAATAGACAAGAGCACAGTGTGAACACTCGCGACTGCACAGCATCAAAAGCACAAATGCTACTTGCGATGAAAAGGATGCTTTCGATATTGCTTTAGAGCGGTTGAACTACGTGACAGCATATAAGTAGGGCGTATGCTGCGTGAAAGTTGATAATAATCACAGAACATATGCCGATGATGGCAATCCATCTACTCGCTCACCTGCTCATTCATTCATTCATTCCTTCACTCACGCATTTATGCATTCATTCATTCACCTGTGCACTCACCCTGTCCTTCGTCCACGCATTTGCCTTACCTCCCGATCTCCCGCTCATGCGACCACTCCACAACCCAGCCACCGCACCCACCCACTCACCCTGAGTGCTGTCTCCACGGCCCCTACGACGCCCACCAAGGCAGTTAGGCAAGCCTACCCTAACAACACTGACAACCGACGTTCTATCAACCCATCCACTGGTCAACAATCCGTTTTGCCGTGTGGTGTCGATGATGATGATGATGATGGTGGTGGTGGCCCTTAAGAGGACCGTTATCACGTTCATGGTTGCACACCTCGTGCAGAGGTACCACCACCAAAGGCTTTGCCTCCTCACTCCTTGCCGCCCACCGGCTTCTCCGTCTTCTTCGGTAGCAGCACCGCCTGAATGTTGGGCAGTACACCACCCTGCGCGATCGTCACACCGCCCAACAACTTGTTCAACTCCTCGTCGTTGCGGATAGCCAATTGTAAGTGACGAGGAATGATGCGCGTCTTCTTGTTGTCGCGCGCCGCATTACCTGCCAGCTCCAGCACCTCGGCAGCATTTAGAAGGCTTTTGGAACCGGTGTAACCAGAATCAATTAAATCTCTTTCCCTCTATTTTTTTATATAGCAAAATCTTTTCGGTGGTAATATGCTCTTTGTTTTGCAAACAACCAATGGCTTTGAATGCTCGTGACACCACTACCTGGACAAGCGATTTGTAACGGATTATGCGCGGACCTCTAGCAATGTTTGTGGAATCATCTGCCCATGCTCAGACTACAGAATGTAGGCATTCTCTGTAGCGCTAAAGAAATGTATTAGTGACTAATTCTGCCTCTGATAATGGCTGCTAAGTTGAAGGTTTGGAAAATATTACCATAATCACTTGCCTCTGTTTAGTTGGACTTTGCAATAGATGGCAGAATCAAGTAAAGGTATAACGGGAAGTCAAACTAAGTCGTCTGTACAGAAGCCGGGAATGCAACGGCAAGGTTTTTGGTACCTTTTTGCACAATGAATTGTTGTTGACATTTTCCACTCTACGCAGGTGGAACAGACTCTGAGCGTCAAGGGCTTTGTGCAAGTTGGAGCGGGTTATACAGGAGAAGACTAGACGGGCACCAATAATGCCTTCGGGCCACCTAGAGGCGGGCCCCCACTCTAGACACCTGAATATTTAAGTGTGTAAGGGTAGTAGTCTGCAATTTTGCTTCCATCCATTTCGTGGTGAGGAACACATAAGCTTTTTATTGTTAATGTTTTGTTTCAGAGCAAAACGACACCAACAATGCAAAGAAAGCTACTTGTTTTCATGAACGCTTGAGAACTAGCAGGCAGAATTAATGCCGGGCATTTGAGCGGCGAAGCAAACCTTTCGAGAATGTGCCGCTACAGGATAGAGAGAGAATGGAAGGGCAGCAATTGAGTCCACCCTCCAATTCTAGGCACACAATCTTGCACTTGGCCCTTTGTCTAACTCCTCCACGTCTGTCCCTTTGCTGTTCCAATACCACTTGGTTGATGCAGGCGATGGACAGTCGAGAAACGAGGCTTTTCCTTGTGTTTAATGCTCACAGGTTGGCATACATCAGAAAGAAGCACGAGCTGAAAAGGAGGTGACTGAATTGCAGTTGGGAAGAGTTGGCTTAGCGATAGCGGTGGATCAGGCAGAGCGCCACTTGACGGCGCACCGCAACGAATTGTACGCGTTATAAGTCTATCGCAAGGTATGCCAAAAGTAGGCCGATCTTAGGCTGATCTGCCACATTTAACTGCAACTTTACCAAACGCGGTGTGCCTACTCGCAATCTGCACGCTTCGATAATAGTCAACAAATTCGAGCGCATTTGAATCCTCTCACCTGAGATCCAGAGCGAAGCCATGAAATCGTGCGCATTTCTTCTACCTCCTGCCAAATGATGGATTTCTATTTCAATGGGAGTTTATGTCGACCAACAGTCAATGGCAACAATTTTTGACTCAAGATTTGGTGAAGCCGTTCCTACTGCAGTATACGTGCATGTCACAGACACACTTATCTATCGTTCCTTCATTGTATGATTTGTGGAGAGGGGCACAGTCGAGAAAGTTCCGACTGCTGGAATAAAGGTTGCGTGTTGACAATATTCTGTGACTCGTAGTAGAAGCGATCCCTTCGGAGATGTGGCGTCTACCCGCAAGTGAGTGAAGTACAATTGGTAATGGTGAGCTCAGTGATGGGTTTGGCATGACGCCACTTTTCGGCTTAATGCCAAACCCAATGCACAAGCTACAAGTTCGGGTAGAATTGTTACCCATCAACATCCAGTAGCATCAACTGTTGCCTGGCCACATACGAGCCTACTGGTAATTGCTTAGACAATCGTTTTCAGTTGTACGATTCATAAACGTGAGAACACTAACGAACTGATTATAAAAGCCAGGAAGAAGAAAGCCCTTGCACTACATCATCTATCGGCGTGTTCTACAAGCCACTGTTGACATCATTTTGTGCTTCTTAATGAAGGCGGTATTTTAAAGTTGTCACCTCCACTCACCTAGTGGCTTTTTAAATTAGAAAGGGCCCAAAGTGGCTAAAGGTCGATACGAAGAGAAATTCAGTAGGAGCTGTCTAGAGCCAACCTAATATCTGCACTCAACCATAATCTGCAAGTTAGTACTAGTGAGAATGTAAAGTTTAATGCATTTTGCAACTCTGTCATAATCAACTCCATCTCCTCCACTGCTGTTGCAACCTCCACCCGTGACTCCACTGTGGCCACTGCGGTCACAATGGCCAATGTGGTTCTGCACCAGGTTGCACAACCCTCACACACTGCACACTGCCTCACCTAGGAGAACTTGAGAGCCCACTCCCTCCTCACAGTCTCCTCCCTTGTGACTCTTCCCCATTAATCTTCCCCTCATTCCACTCATTATGCCTTCAACAGTGCACGATTTCGTCTATCTTCTCGCCAGTCGTATGCGTCTCTGTTATACGCAGATGCCGGATCAATTGCTAACGAATTCCTACTGCAATCCGTGCGTGGAAGATAAGTATCCGCAATTAATGAAATCATGCTGCCGGTTTGTTTGCGCATGACCTATGGAGAAGGAGCACTGAGGCAGCACAAATCCTGCAAACAGTCGTCGGAAAGCTCGAGACAACGAGTGTTCTGCAACAGCGTTACCCTGAACTCTGTTCCTCATTCACTATATATATGCCAATAGCGTAGTTCCATCCAGTCACTCGGTTTGCTCACTTCAGTCACTTCAGTCACTTCAGGCACTTCAGGCGCAAGGCGGGTGAGTTGGAGGCCAAATTGTTAGCATTGGTAGCAGTGATGCGACAGGGCGAATCAGAACTGTTCCAGTTCAGTGTCTGATGCACTCCTGCAAGTCTCAGATTGCGTTGCGTCTTCTTTGTCCTCCCAAAAGTCACAAAGTGGCCCTGTCCCACCTGTCGTGAGAGCGAGCCATGACCAAGCACTGCGTCTTTGGATGCTCTTACCCATTTACACTTTTTTGTTGACTTTCCTTTTCACCTGCACTACCCTCATAGTAAGGCCTGCAATTGATAGACTTATCAATGCACATGGGAAGTCGACGTCTAGACTCGCCTAACTGTGACAGCGTTTCTAGGCTTTTACGTGGACGCACACCTTTCACGTTTGCATCTGACTGTGACTGGCAGAGACTTGCCAGTTACACTCAGCCAATTCCCTCACAGTCTCTTTAGCACTCTTATTGCAAATAAACTTTTCTTTTCGCCATACGCCTGCCCAACTCTGCGATCTCGACATCGACATTCATCGATTCGCAAGAACGCGCTAAGGAGGGAGTCAAATGAGACCGACTCACTGCTCCAATCTCCTTCTCAGTAAAGCCTTTCGTATTTCCGCTCGTACAAGGCCACACAAGGCAAGGAATGTGCCCATGTTTTCGCAACCGCCGTTTACCTCCATTGAGTCCGGTGAGAGTTTGTCGAACTGAAAACATGCGGCGGAACAAAATGAAGCATTGAACAATTAATGTATGGTATGTTTTCTTTAAGTGAAGCAAGAGTCATTTAGCAATACAGGCACTCATGGATGCTCTGAAAGTTAGAGTGCTTCAATGAATGTTTAAGTGAACCGGATTCAGCACAGGCTGCTTTCATCTGCCAACCGATCTCAGGCGTCACTGGTTGAAGCGTGGCATTGCAGTTAAAACTGTTGCCTTCAAACAGCATGTCTCGCAGTCGGAAGTGCGCCAAAATGCATTGAAGGAGGAGGAGACGACGAGTACAGACGACTACAGGCATCAGTTCGGGACGCCCCTTCGACATGCTCTTGCCGGACATGATGGAAGTAAACAGTGGTTACGACAGAAAGGGCACATCGCTTGCATTTTTGTGGCCTGGTACAACCGGAAGCACGAAATCCCTTGATGAAGAGGAGACGGAGACAGCTTGCATTGTCACCATGCGGAGCGGTGAGGCCACAGAGAGATGGACAGAGATATCGTGGAATGAAGGATGCGCTTTCACTAACGATGCGAGAGGGCCCTCGAGGGAATTAAAAGGGTCAGAACCTCAGGCCTCCTGCAAGCAAGTCACGGTCGAATACAAAGAGGGAACGTGTCCATCTACGCAATTGCTCAGAAGCGATGGCAAAATTAAGTAGGCCTACATGTTGGCCTTCGATGCGCGCCGATTGTTACATCAATTGGATGTTTCCTTATGGCGATAGTGTGGCAAAAGAGTAGGACTTAAGGCTTGTGAAAAAGGGACAAAGCACGCGGATACCCAAAACACCCGTCACTAGTCACGGGAAGGGATGGGTTGAGCGAGGAGGTGCAGAACTCTACTATAGTAACGCCAGGCACACAAATGCTTGCTTGTTTGCGTCCTTGCTCAATGTGGTAAATGATGGTTTCAACGTACCAACGATAGTAGCGCTTCGCTTCAGATTAGGAAGGACTGCACTCGTCTGATGTACGGGTGTTGGTCTGACTCCCCCATACAAAGCGAAACTTTTTTATGTACATCTAACGCCTGTTGGAGTAGAGGTTATGGAGTAAAAATGCGTTTTGCAGGAAACAGTGTCTTCTGTTTACTCTGTGGGGTAGTAGCGCGTCGATGGGAAAAGGTCAGCTATCTTGGTCCAGAACCTGCATTGGTAGGAAGAGATGACAAGACTTGAGCTACTCCTTTCCACATTTTACAGCTTCACAAACATTTGTAGGAAAGCTGGTAGCGAAGACGCCTGTCCAACCTGTTCTATTGGTTAATGTGTTGTGTCCTCCCTCTACTCTGTACTTCCCAAAATGCGCACTATTTCGCACCTATATCGTGCAGGCGTCTTGCCATCGTCGGCGACATGGAAATGTGAAAGAGAAGACGCAATGCAAATTAGGTGCAGTAAGCTAAAGAGTGAAGACTGGTAGAATCAACCATCGAAGAGGTGTACTACCGTGGAGTGATCCCGTGGCAGTGGAATTGCGGTTCGGGCAATCCGTGCCTTAAGTTGGAGAATTTGTTTAACCTCACGCTTGTATTGCTACATTGGCTTCTCACCTGAGGTTGCCTATATTCCCTGCTTTCGGGGAGTAAAATGTGGTAGTGGAATGCGAGGATTCGGGCTTTTGTCAAGCCGTGCCAATTGGCACAATAATATCACAAGCACTGCCGTCGTGTCTACTGCTGCTTAAGACGTGTGCACTCGCAGAGCCTATCATTCCTTGCGCAGTCTTCGCGTTTGGACTCAACTGAGCAAAACATTGTCTTGAAGAATAACAGCTTGAAGTAGGTACGATCCACTGTCGTATTGAGAAGTTCATTGCAAAGGGAGTTTGCCTTGTAAGCCAAAGGAGCAATATAACAAAGATGAAATCAAGTTGTTAAATCTATCCTCACTGCAGTGGGTTTGAAACTTGCCTCTCAATGCAGTTCTACTTGTGCGCGTAAAAGGACACTAAGTAAAGGATGAGTAAAAGTTACAGCAAATTACTTTGTCTCCTCTCACTTCCAGCTATTCTGATGTGATGTGGTTTTTTATTTACAATCATCAGTCTGTTCGCTCAATGCATTCATTACGACAGCCAAGTTCCTGCACTTCTCATATCGCTGGGTTGATTCAATGCACACGTCCACATCCTCAGGGCGTAAGTGAACAGTAGGTGCAATGTCAGAAATGGGAAAGCAACCGCTGGAAAGGAAAGCAACGCGATGTTTGCTATGGCTTTCTTGATGTTGTGTCCGACTCCTGGGTAGTCACTTATTCAGGTTGTATAATATGCTTCAACGAGGTCGTGGCTTTGACAGCGTCAGAAAAGCAGCACAATGCTTTCCATCCACAAAGATGGGCATAACGGGTGGCATAAATGCGTCTCGCTGCTACTCAATCTAAATGAGGCAATCCTCACGCACGTCTCCTACGTGGTTGCAGACCTCACACAATCGGTGCCATGCCACGTCATGTCATTAGTGCGGTTCTGACACTCGCACCGAAGCTCAGTAGTGACGCATCCACCAACTTTTCGAACCAACAATTTGTCTATGAATCTGCGTATTGTTGGGGACACTAAATTGGCTGCATGCCTTTCTCTAACCCGCAGTCTCAGTCATTATTTGCACTGCCTCTTTGAGTCGTTAAGCAGTTCACATTCCTTCCTACCTCAGACACGCGTAATGTGATATATTTCGTGGAATTGAGTGGTGTGGTGTGGTGCAGTGCAGCAACTGCTGTGCGATTCCGCCAAAATCCCTTGCACCTTCAAACTCATAGAATTAGACTCCCCTTCTACTGGTAAGTGGCCAATCAGAGGGGAATCGTGGGCACTCAGGCACGCGGTTCGAGGTTATGCTTAGGCAAGTTTCACCAAAAGGTTGTAAATTACTACACTCGAGCAATAATGTGCACAAATAGCACCCGTAACAAGCAATTCGCCCTATCCCTGGCATTTCCTCAAAGGCTAAAATCCTCTATTCCGTGTTCAATTCGCACCGACACTCTTTCCAGTAAGCGCTTCTTTTTAGCCCAAAGATGAAGTCGGTCGCAGTCTTGTCCGATTACCGACTCCTGTACTGCTTTTCTGCCGATCTCATTCTGCAGACGTATGCATATGCTACAGTTTGCAGCAATTTGGGTGGCAACACAACCCATTAATAGCACCTTGATGATTATGTTTATCGGCTTCGAAACCTGTCATCCAATTCAACACATACATTGCGAGATTAAGCGCTGCATTAGACGAACACAAATGAACCAGTCTAGCATCTCCCCGTTCTAAAAGTTGATAATAATGGCGCTCTCCTCAATGTTTTTTTAACGTGGTCCTTATGGTAACGATGAATTACCACCTTATCGTTGCAGTGCAAAGGGCCCGCTTCACAGCAACCAAAAGCAAAGGCTTGAGCGATTTTACGGGGCTGTCTGAATCACTGCTTTCAGTGCTGTAAAATAACGATGTCTGCTAACAGCAAAAGGCAACATCCTGAATCAGCACGAACGGTCAGGTTTGCAATGCTTACATTCCCTTAGGTGGGTCCTGCAGGCGAAAGGCTGGTTTTGGTGGTGCGATTTGATTCTGCAGACGCAGACCGCACCACCGCCAAACCTATACTGAGGTTGGTAGAAGGGAAAGGGAGAGAGGGAAGGAGCCCCTACGGTGTCCCTTGATTTGAGGTGTTGGCGCAGATGGCAGACACTGCTGCTCGTTTCCCAAAGCCTTCACTCATTTGTTATGCGTAGCTGTGTGCTTCAGGGAATTGCACTTTAGCGCAGCACAATGAACTCTCGGTTGCACCGCGTTTGGCATGAAAGACGCTTTTGGGTGCAGTCAAAGCCTCTACTTTTGTCCATGTCTGCAAACATGTTTGTGCATTTGATAGCTTTCCAGCGAGTTTGGATATTTTGGGTGCACCAACTCTCATCTTCAAAACACTCTTCCACTTTCGATGCCTTTTACCACCGGTTTAACCGGTTTCGCACCAGACATCGTGTCTTAACCTAATGGTATGACCGTTTTCCAAAGTTCAATGCCGCCTGTTTGAGTCCTTTAGAATTGTATCCACCGGATATGTTATCTTCTCATGCGCATTTTGGCTTGGTTATTCCTTTATTCCGCTGGTGTTTACGCTACAATTGTATGTTTGGTTACCTCAAACTCAGCATTCAGAGGTGGAGGCTATGCCAATGTCTAATTACATTTCTCAGTTGGCGAGCGGAGAAATGCGGCTGCAACAACACAGACTGTCGCAACTGACAGAGTGAGCATCAGCGGTCGACAACTTGATTGTCTGCATTGCTTCAGCACCATCGACATTCTTCACTTTGTCAGAATCGTTGCATTTGGGATTACCACGGTGTAAGCACGTCCTCTCTCCTTCACTAGAAAAGTAGAGCTGACCCTTACAATTGGACAGCTTGTTCGCATACTCTTAAGTAAATAGACCACCATCGCCTTAAAAGATGGTTTTTGATGGTCACCTGCGTCATCTACTCTCCTTCCTGTGTGCACACCACGCACACACATGGAAAGTGGTTTCGGTTCCGCGGCTGGCCAAAGTTCTGACTGTGTTTGCTGTTGAACCGATTTGGAGTCGAGAAGAGGTCGGGTTGTGTGCTGAAATCGAGAATCTCTATCGGCGCTGTCCCAGTCGCATCTGTTAATGTCATGCGAGCATTTTTCATCACTCGCAACAATTGATCGCAGGTCATACGACATTCCCGGAAAAGTTTCTATCAATCCATGACACCGTGCCAGCTGGGAACGCAAATTGATGCACTTTGCGAACCAAGTGACCATTTAGCTTTACTTTGCTCTCCACCTTCTCGCCTATTCTTTCCCAATCTCATTTGACATCATCCGATTTGGTCTGCCCTCACCTGCCCTATCTCGCCTTCGAGACGAGTAGAATGTCATCAACGCCGCAAAACAAAGTTGAATTGATTATGAACGCGCTTTTTGCTTCAGCTCATCTTGACCATCCCGTCGGATGAGTGCGCCTTGTGTAGGCAGCGCAATCAACTCTACACTCCACCACAAGATCGACAGCAGTTATGAAGCCAATGGTGGAGTTGTCTATTTCACTATCCTCTGGACAGGAGGTACCGTCTTGACCAACTCAAAATTGCTTCAGCGGTCATACAATGAATTGGCATGCAGAACACCAGTCAATCCAACATCACTTTGCATGATGGACAGTCGCAACATATGGTGTTATAAGCTGAAGGTACATTGAAATAATGTTCGCAACTGCCTCTTAGGTTCCATGCTTTTCTACTATCGTAAATAAAGTCAACTGGGTGCGACTAAGCACCTCGACTGCTTCGTAAGAGCACACGCCAGAACCCATTCGTCAAAGCAGTCGCTTTTGCCTGTGCTTTCTCTTGTGAGATCGGTGCTTTAAGCAAACCCAAAGCCTATGGGAGATGCAGCTGACGGTAAGTCGTAATTTTGTTTGACGTTTCAATGCATAGCCTTCTATGCAGTTTAGCTCCATTTCATTCGAACAGATGTTGGAGTATTGACAGGTTTTACTGGAGCCCATCGGAATGCCTTTTCACTCCGAGTAGTGAACTCTGCTTTTACCTGGTCTGTTGGCCATCCTAGGACGAGATGTCGTTAGTGAGGTGATGCTGATGCTCAGTTCTTTTGCACGCAGGGCGTCAAACTGTGGGCGTGCGCGCCGGCCTGTCCGCCAGGGCACAACTATCAGCTGGTGTCTGCAGACCTCGCTGTCATTCTCGGCGAAGTTGTGCGCGTAATGCTCTTCGACTAGTTTCCTTGTCGTCCCTTTGGCTATCTTTGCTCCTTTTTCATTAAGAACTGTGCATCCTGTCCCATTTTCGCTACTACAACCGATACTGCGTCTCCCGCTCGTAGTCCTTTCCGTGTTTTTGAGGCGTACCACAACGTCCTCATCCTGTGTGTATGAAGCGTCTTCCATATCTTTTTTTAAGCAATCGCATGCTTTTGCCTCATGCTCGGTAAGCATGCGCCAAGTCGGATTCCTCTGCTGTGCTTTCATTGTTTCACAAGATTCGGTTGCCTGGTCTGAGTTTGTCCTTACTAATGCTCTGAGTATTCTTTCTTGCCTTGCCGCATGACGATCGATTATCCCTAACCGTATCGAAAGTAGTTTGGCTAAGTTTACAAATTGGGGAAGAACGTTTGTGCTCCGGGGATGCTTGCCTCGTTGGCTTTCGAGTATCAGTTATGCTTGTCAGTTTTGTGGTGCTGGTGTCAGTGTCTCTTGGGAGTTATTCATTTCTCTAAGACTGATGAAGGGAAAGTGGAACCACAGTGTGATCGTCCCACTCCGAGGCAGATGCACAGGCGCGAACTGTGGGTAAATCTGTTGACTATGTAGTCGTGTGTTTCAACTGGGACATTCGGTCAAGAGGCGTGTGTGTGACACCGCCACCTCACCGCCAATATCAAGGTTCTTGGAAGTTGACTCCTCACGGAGGTAGGTGCCATCTTATGTCAGATTTCACGTCTACGTAGTTAGCTTCACCTTTCCTAGGAGTTGGAATTTGTTGGGTTGTTTGTGCATTAGTCCGTCAATTCACCAAAGGCAGACTTCTGGCTTTTTTCGAATTATGTCAAACTGTTTTATGGGACCAATTAGTGCTTAAGGGAAGTTCACATTGAGTATGGTGAATGAATGAGGAAGTGCGATGTGCAATGGAACTATCGGATGCGGAGGCGTCTGCGGTGCTGACTGTGTCTTCGCTCAAAGCGTCCGATCGAAACACCCGAGACGCGTAATTGGTCGATTGGTCGATACCCGATTTTAGACCTCACGAAATATTGTGCTCATCGATGAGTGCTTCTGCTTTGTAGCTTTGTAGCTTTGTACCTCCAACCCAAGTGTTGCACTTCGCACTTGGCATACCCCTTGCAAGTAGTGCAACTTTCGGCAGACAAACATTCAAAGCAGGTAAATTTGGTTCACTAATTTGAACCGCAGGCGATAAGCTGCTACAACATGTCCACTTGTATGCGGGACTGCGTGTTCACGGGGTGAGATTCAGCATTTGTGCACTGAAGAGGAGGAGGGGGAATGGGATGAATGGTGGGTTGCGTGGGTTGAGAGGGTTGGTCCTATCCAGTCCCTGGCTCATACGCATTTAACTAACAGTACATATTACAAGAAAAAAGCCGTGTGTCCGGCGATAGCTCATTTGGTAGAGACAGATTCCTCCTTCTACTCCTTCCACCTCGCCACTTCTTGTATTCTTCATTCTTTTATTTCATTCGCTCGAGGACCCGGTCTCCTGTGTTCTCCCCTTCGTGGTGAGCCTAAAGGTGGCTTATGAGTTTCACCTGTGTACTTGCATTGCCAATTCTCGTCATGTAGATCTCTCAAAGCCTGAATGCTTGAAGTCGTGACTGCCTGGATCTTATCAGACACTTTTGTCATTCGCACTTTCTTCATTCGTAGGTGCAGTAATGCGTCACCTTTTCGATGGCACCAAATTCCGTAATTTATTTGCCTTTACTTCCTGCATTTTCGGAGTTATGTTGCTGGGATCATCTCAGTAGCACAATGAAGTTTCATATACTTTTGTAGCATCAAATCAGCCATCCATTCGTTCGCTCGCATTTCCGCAAACTTTGCCGTAAGCACATCGCTGCACCAGTTAGTAGGCGATGGTTTGTGAAAGTCGGCTACTCCATGAGTCGTAAAAGCTACACTTAAATCCGCCTCTTGAGGGCTACCGCAACATCCCCTCATGCATCTCATGCTCCAACATGCTTGTAGGCTTTTTCTCCAGTGACTCTTTCGATATGCTGCCCCTACTGCGCTAGTCTTCACCCTCCTTCTCTATTCTATCATTTCGTGCTCATCAATATCCTGCTTTGCCTTATTTTCTAGCAGTTCATTATTCTTGCACTGCTTCTCCGCAATTTTGCGGTTGATGACCGTACTCTAGGAGGTTAAGGAGGAACTTTATTATCATCATGCACACTATCATCTTCGTGCAACCATCAAATTGACCAAGAATATTGGCTTCTGGTTCCGGTTCTACCTATTTATATGAGATATCGCGACTAAACTACATTCTCTGGTCCTTTGCCAATGCGTGAAAGCGCAATCCCATTTGAGAATGAGCGTTTTCATATCCCTAAACGTGCATTCAAACCGCAACTTTGACAATACCATGTGCTGCCATTCATGATCTGATCCTGAGATGATTGCCTGAAAGCATAATATGCAATTGGGGAGCAAATGACTGTCAAGGAGAAAGGAATGGGGAGCGCTAATGGGAGCAATTCACTACAATCAATGCTACATTTTATTGTTGGATGGCCATAAGGAAGAAGACAACTGGGTGTACATTTTAAGACGGTTTCCCATTCCAACCATCCTAACATTCGGGCGCACGAGGATGCTTGCCAACATCGTTGGGTCTCTTCGTTTCATCGACAAAACTCTTAATTCTACCAACTGAAGAGCATTTCCAGTCTCATACTACCCAAACCATTCTTGCCAGGAATCACAAGCCAAAAGACGCGAAGCACGAACATAGACAGTCTTTTTAAATAAGATTAGCGGAGGAGAAGACGCCTACGAGAAAGAAATAAGCGCGTGAGCACTCCCTATAGGCCATTTTGCATTATGCCTGAGATTGAATGTGTCAAGCTGTCAGTTAAGTCACTTATTTAACCCTGAGCAATTGCATTCGCTGTGGGAGATAACGGCACCGAAACTGCTGACTGCGTTTCATATTTGTTTGGAGTATGGCGCCTCCTCTATTGCACGACATTGAGTATAACGGACAGACTATGCGTCCATTTTGATGAAGGGCGGTATCTGGCAGATGCACATGCATTAAGCTCAGCTTTTTCATCAGATCTGAGCCCCGACAAGCCTTCACAAACCAGTCGTCAAGCATCCTGCTCGAAAACTCAAAGAAAACACTATTGAAATAAACGCTTCTTCATTCTTATTGTTTTGGCTAGATTTCTCCACGATGTGACCGCAATTTTGACTGGTTAGTACGTTGCCATAGCTTTGTTACACTTCTCCCTCGACTTTCCTTTTCACCTGCACTACCCTCATAGCAAAGCTTGCAATTGATGGACCTATCAATGCACATGGGAAGTCGACGTCTAGACTCGCCTAACTGTGACAGCGTTTCTAGGCTATTACGTGGACGCACACCTTTCACGTTTGCATCTGACTGTGACTGGCAGAGACTTGCCAGTTACACTCAGCCAATTCCCTCACAGTCTCTTTAGCACTCTTATTGCAAATAAACTTTTCTTTTCGCCATGCTCCTGCCCAACTCTGCGATCCCGCCATCGATATTCATCGATTCGCAAGAACACTTTAAGGAGGGAGTCAGATGAGACCAACACACTGCTTCAGTCTCCTCTTCAGCAAAGCCTTTCATACTTTGTACAAGGCAAGAAATGTGTCCGTGTTGTCTTAATCACCGTTTGCCTCCATTGAATCTATAGAGAGTTTGTTGAACTAATGTCCGTAATTAAATCCATCTTCTTCTTCACTGCCCTTTCTTTCAATTCACTTTGGGGCATTTTGGACTGCGAACTCTGCTGCTTCGAGGCAACAGACCCATCTCCAATGCTACGTTCCAACTACCCTTCGCATATCGGAGCCCAAACGTGCAGACACATGATGGCCAGTGCATTTGTAACATGAAAAACATGCGGCAGAACAAAATGAAGTGTTGAACAATTAATGTGTGGTATGTTTCCTTTAAGTGAAGCAAGAGTCATTTAGCAATACAGGAACTCATGCATGCTCTGAAAGTTAGAGCACTTCAATGTATGTTTAAGTGAACCAAATTCAGCACAGGCTGCTTTCCTCTGCCAACCGATCTCAGATAAAACTGTTGCCTCCGAACAGCACGTCTTGTAGTGTGACGTGTGGCAAAATGCATTGTAAGAAATGGAGATGGAGGAGACGACGAGTACAGACGAAATGCGAAGATGCACGCAGAGTGTCACCATGCAGATGCTCTTCTTAGAGCATCGACACTTGCGCAATCCTTTTGCCACGAGTGCCATGCCTACAAATGACGGTCTTGTATTCCAGCTTAGTGTGGTAGACGTTCTCTACCCCTCTCTCTGCCTACAATTACAAAGCGTGATTGGCTTGAGCAACTAGTGCCCCTCACTTCCCTGATTTCTGCCTCCACTCCAGCGCAGCCGTCTTTGCCCTCTTCAACCCATCACTTCGCCTTCTCATTTGCCCATGACTAAACTCGATGAGACGAGGAAATTTGGGCTACTAGGGTACTCCTCTTTTAACTCGCCATTTCTTTGCAGCTGGCAGCAATACGAGGCAGTCGGCACTGTACCAGTCACACACATTCTCATTGCACTCAGTCGTGCCATCAAAGTGACTCGCTTGAAAGGAAGGCAAGTGCCTCAGTTAATAACACTCTTGACTAAGTTGTTTAGAGCTTAGCATCAAAACCTGAGCAAACAGCATCCCAGCAATCCAGAGTTGGCAGCACATCTCGCAGCTCAGCAGAATGGATTCGACGACGGAAATGAACTTTATGCACCGATTTATCACGAATATTAATCCCACGTGATCAGTACAGCCTCGTTAGCAATGTGAGTTCGATAGTTTTGTAATACAAAAGTGTATAAATGCACCATTCGAATTAAAAAGTATAGAAAACAGTGTTCGATTGCAACTGCCCAGCGTGGGGCTATCTATACATGACCCCAAAAAGGCTGAGCATTTTATATTGGCAGCTGTTTTCTAGTATTTGATAGATTAATCACTCTCAATCACTCCTGACCATATCTTCATTAAGGGTTATGCTCCTGACTTCAATGTAACGCAGTTGAGGGTGTTTATACTGTGTAATTACCACTACTCTACTCATAAATGCATCATGAATGTCATAAATGTCATCATCGGCATAGATTTTGTTGCTATTATTACCTTTCACGCAGCATATGCCCTGCTTATATGCTGTCACGTAGTTCAACCACTCTAAAGCAATATCTAAAGCATTCTTTTCATCGCAGGTAGCATTTGTGCTTTTGGTGCTGTGCAGTTGCGAGTGTTCACACTGTGCTCGTGTCTGTTTTACATCTAACAATGCAAACATGCGTACATTAATGTGCCTACCTTGCCCGTGCCAAAAGTGATATCGGCAAATAAAATACCGACGCTGTGCTGCGCATTGAGTGGATGAAAAGAGAGGAATGGTGTTGCAGTGTTTGAGTGGATGAAAGGCAAGTGCTGATTAGCTGATGCAGGAGCAGCGTCGATGCACACATGCCTGTCCACCCTCAGACCAATGAGAGGATGCCTGATGCACTAGTGCGTGTGGTGATTGGCTGATGTGTGCACGAACGCGTGCGAGGCGAACTTTGTCTGTGATGATGAGGACAGGGATATGCATAAGTGGGTGTGGCGGTGGGTGTGTTGAGGCGAAGAAGTGTGTGTTGCGTTTCACTGACGAGGAAGTGGTGGTTGTGCTACTGTTATGGCCCCTAAGGTAGTGTCAGGCAAAGCTGCGAAGAAGGCGTCGAAGGTGAAGGTGCCGAAGACTGATAAGGCGAAGAAGAGGAGGAGGAAGGAGAGCTACGCCATCTACATCTACAAGGTGTTGCGTCAGGTGCATCCGGACACGGGCATCTCGTCGAAGGCGATGTCGATAATGAACTCCTTCGTGAACGACATCTTCGAGCGGATTGCCGCTGAGTCGAGCCGGTTGGCGCATTATAACAAGAAGTCGACAATCACAAGCAGGGAGATTCAGACTGCTGTGCGTCTGCTGCTGCCGGGTGAGTTGGCCAAGCACGCGGTGTCGGAGGGCACCAAGGCTGTGACCAAGTACACCGGCTCCAAGTAGACGTAGGTGGGATGAGTGTGGTGTTGCGTTGAGGTACTGCTGATGCTGATGCTGATGCACTGCAGCCCACCCATCCCCCCGTCCAGTGATTGTGTGAACGCACCCCACGGCCCTGTTGAGGGCCACTGCTACCACTGCTATCGCCACATTCATTGCCGGATGTTGCGGCGGAGGCAATATACATTTTGAATACAATCATCTTTTCCTCCTCAGTTGTCGCGTCTCCGTTGTGGCAGAGTTGGCAGTGCTCACGTCTGAATGCGGGTGGCGGGTGGCGGGTGACGGGAGCAGGGTAGTGCGGTGCAAGGGGGAATGGGCGTGCGAGGAGGATTGTGACGGTTGGGTCAACGGTAAGGGAGGGAGGGAGGGAGGGAGGGAGGGGAGGTGAGGCTTGTGCTGGTGTGGGTGGTAATCGGTGCTCTCACAAGGGTCGGGGTATGGTTGCTGCCTCCAGGCTTGGTTCGCTGCGTGGAGTCTGTCGAGGGTGAGCGGTGGAGCACGACAACAGCTCCTCACAGTGTCACGCTTCCCTCATCCCATCATCCATCCATCCATCCATCCATCCATCTATTCATTTATTCACTCATCTGTGCACTCACTACGTCCCTTCCAGCTCTCCTGCTCACACGACCACTCCACAACCCAGCCGCTGCTGCATGGCGTGCGAAGACGATTGTGACGGTTGGGTCAAGGGAAGGGAGGAGGATGCGATGGGGCACATTGATAGCACGGGCAAGGTAGGCACAAGTGTACCGGCAGGCACATTAATGCTAGCATGTTTGCATTGTTAGACGTAAAATAGACAAGAGCACAGTGTGAACACTCGCGACTGCACAGCATCAAAAGCACAAATGCTACTTGCGATGAAAAGGATGCTTTCGATATTGCTTTAGAGCGGTTGAACTACGTGACAGCATATAAGTAGGGCGTATGCTGCGTGAAAGTTGATAATAATCACAGAACATATGCCGATGATGGCAATCCATCTACTCGCTCACCTGCTCATTCATTCATTCATTCCTTCACTCACGCATTTATGCATTCATTCATTCACCTGTGCACTCACCCTGTCCTTCGTCCACGCATTTGCCTTACCTCCCGATCTCCCGCTCATGCGACCACTCCACAACCCAGCCACCGCACCCACCCACTCACCCTGAGTGCTGTCTCCACGGCCCCTACGACGCCCACCAAGGCAGTTAGGCAAGCCTACCCTAACAACACTGACAACCGACGTTCTATCAACCCATCCACTGGTCAACAATCCGTTTTGCCGTGTGGTGTCGATGATGATGATGATGGTGGTGGTGGTGGCCCTTAAGAGGACCGTTATCACGTTCATGGTTGCACACCTCGTGCAGAGGTACCACCACCAAAGGCTTTGCCTCCTCACTCCTTGCCGCCCGCCGGCTTCTCCGTCTTCTTCGGTAGCAGCACCGCCTGAATGTTGGGCAGTACACCACCCTGCGCGATCGTCACACCGCCCAACAACTTGTTCAACTCCTCGTCGTTGCGGATAGCCAATTGTAAGTGACGAGGAATGATGCGCGTCTTCTTGTTGTCGCGCGCCGCATTACCTGCCAGCTCCAGCACCTCGGCAGCCAGGTACTCAAGCACAGCAGCCAAATACACCGGTGCTCCAGCACCCACACGCTCCGCGTAGTTACCACGACGCAGCAGCCGGTGCACCCGACCCACCGGAAACTGCAGACCAGCTCGTGCCGACCTCGTCTTCGCCTTGGCCCGTGACTTGCCTCCCTTGCCTCTTCCGCTCATTCCTCCTCTAGCGCTCGACCAACCGATTGAAACGTGAATCTACCGCGCGACGCACTGCCCCCTCTCTACATCCGCCACCTCCCACATCGTTGCACACTTCTTATTGGCCACGCCGCTTCACTCACCTCATTGGCTCGACACCACTGACATCTCCTATCATTGGCTCCTCCATTCATTCAGCATGCCGCATCCACCATCACCGCATCTCGCGCAACGAAAGTCAGATATCCACGACGCATTTGCTTCTAATTTCGCCTAAACCAAATGAACTGAGTGAATCGTTGTTGACGCTTGTGGTGAACCACCCAATCCCACTGTCCACCACCGCATAAGAACCCCCCCAATCCCTCTATCTTCGCATCCTACCTCCCTGCACCTGCACCTGCACCTGCACCTGCACCTGCACCTGCACCTGCACCGAAACCTGCCGAATGGGCAATCCACCTGCAACCTCCACATATTGCCTCGCATTACTTACAACGCCATCACTTGCACCGCTACATTAGTCGTCGTTGTCACGGTAGTACCACTTGTTACTTATTGCGGTCATTAGTACTATGCTGTTGTCATTACATCTCACACAACATGCACCCTGACCACTTGCTATTGAGTACTTCAACCCACAATCTGCAGATTCGCATAGTATGTTCAATTTACCCATGCAAACTCTAAACCTGCATTTCACATCATCGTCAGTGCTTCAACACCACGAAGCCAAGCATCGTAGACTAGGCCCGTGCCACGCCTCCCTGCGACTCCCATTCTCCTGGTAGCAACAGCACTCACTGCTATCGTGTAGCAATCCCATCTCACCCCACATTACCCCACCCCGCCCCAACGACTCCCGACACCAGTCGCACCTCTTACCTCCTGTCTCTCTCCACACATCCACCGACCACCACCGTCTCCGGACTATCACCTAGTCTCATCCCACCACACCCCTATCGCCAGCCAACGAAACAATGGAAGATTGGCGCAACCTACCACGTGATGCTGAAGGTGGCCCTCAACAGGGCCGTTGGAGCGTTCGCACAACAAAGACCACCATCCACGCAACCGTCTGCATACCTCTAGCCGCCGAAGCCGTAGAGCGTACGACCCTGACGCTTAAGGGCATAGACCACGTCCATGGCAGTGACAGTCTTGCGTTTCGCGTGCTCAGTGTACGTGACAGCGTCACGGATGACGTTTTCTAAGAACACCTTCAACACTCCCCGAGTCTCCTCGTAGATCAGGCCTGAGATGCGTTTCACTCCACCACGGCGAGCCAGGCGTCGAATGGCCGGCTTCGTGATACCCTGAATATTGTCCCGCAGCACCTTCCTGTGACGCTTGGCGCCACCCTTGCCCAGACCCTTACCACCTTTACCACGACCAGACATCGGCACAACAACAGTAGAACACGAGACCACTGAAAGTCAACGCTCCGCATAGGGAGGTCGCGGCCTCCTATGCCCAATTTATATATGCACATATGCACAACACAAGTACGCCACTAACCAATGATAAACTTCATTCACTTCACTAAAACATGCTACGCAGTCCATAATTTCAGGCAGTCCAGCCACGACAGAACATGCCCTTTTAGTCATCAAATATGCACACACGCATGAAGGCAAAAATAATGAAATGTAATAACAGGCAAATCTACATGACATTTCCAGTCCATAGAGAAGGAGATGTAGAATATCTTCGAAAAATTGAAGCACTGGCGTTGGTGTGAATTGTAGACCCAGAAGCTGCGTCAGTTAATTCTACATTCTATGCAATTTTATAAATTATGCACTAAAGTATGCAATAGCAAATGGTCAGCGTGCGTGTTGTGTGAAGTTTGCTAACAAAAGGTTAACAGTAATGACGATAGTGGGCTTCAATGACGATGCCCTAATTCATTCGGTTCAAAACAAAGTGAAATTCAATTGAAATTAAGATGCAAATTAAGTCACTTGCCTCCATTCTATCCGCCTCTCCACTCCCACCTTAACAAATATCCAAGGGGACATTGGTGTGGCAAGGCATTTCTTCATCTGAACTTTCACCATTCACGAAGTCTGTTGCAAATTCTACCACCACCACCACCACCGCGACGATGTTGGAAAGCCCTCGATTGGCCTAATTTATTCCACAGCTGCAAAGGCTGGTTAATTGCTGAAGATGTGCTTGACGAAGCGGTCTACAACAAACTACCGCGCTCATCACCGACCCCGCTGCAAGCGGTGAACCGAAAGCCTTCGAGGCAAGTGATACTTGATGCAAATTAACCAATCACAACAAATCGACTTATTTTGCCTTCACTCATGATGGCCAGTCCAATTTCGACTTTCCAACCCAGGTAAAGGATTCCCTATGCTCCTCTACTGCTGCTACCAGGTCACTTGTTTGCGTGCTCGAGAGAGCCTTCACCATCTGACCTCACAACGAAGCACAGAAGTGCATTTCTACCCCAGTTAGACCGATTGTGACAAGCTTTAGCACTGCAAAAGTAGTGCATGTGCTGCGAATAGGAGAATCGCAGACATTTTTACGACATAGAGATCAATAGCGACGTCTGCCTTCGGCATCTACTCCATTCTCGTTAACAATCTGCCTTCAGCGTCACTTGATTAGGTGCAAAATGCCACTTCAAGTGTATCGCACTACATTAAACTGCATGCACCAGTCGCAGTGCATGGGGCAGCGCACGGGATTCATTGTTCAGCAAATCAACACCTCCAGCATAGTCGTCTCACTATCTGAGGCCTGAGCCACAAAGACAAGGTGTCACTACGGAGTGATGAAGGAAGATCTCCTAAGCTATGACTACCCTCCCTTGGGCTTTTGCCTTTGCAACCCGTCTTGGCCGCACTTTTGGCCATCCTTTCTTCTCTCCGCCCCGTCTCTCTATCTCCTTCACACGCCTCACGACTCTGATCCTCTGCCAAGACTAGCCACCAACGAAGCCGTCTGTTCCCTTCTGCTCTGCTCTGCTCTGCTCTGCTCCGCTCTGACTTGCTCTGATGCTCTTTCCTTAACCAATACGCCGAAATGCGTCTAAGATTGCACCTCAACTCTATTTAGGTTGCCATCAAAGCATTTGCCATGCCGAAACCCCTCCTGCTTCCATATGAGAACCCCTTCCAACCCTCTACTACGCCTTCTAGCCTTTCCATCCCAATTTCTCAACACCACAGTCGCAGGTGGTGTCTTTATCTTCAGGTATCATTGTCAAGAACAGTGGGGAATGAGGCGGACGCCTGCAAGACTAGTGGCTTTGGTGCCTCACACATTCCGCTCTCCTCCTCCTCCTCCTCCTCCTTTCCTTTCCTTTCTCACCGACTTCCTCCACTAAGCATGGAAACAAGGCCTTGATGCCACTTTCCCCTCACAGTGCAACAGCCAGACCAACTAATGCAAGTCCACACAGGGCATCCCGTGTTTGCACGCGCCGTACACTGCTCCAAGGACTGCGCACTCACCCACGTCACATCAAAGATCAATTGAAGCACTACCAATGGCCCAGATTAGCAATAACGCCAACGACGAACTACGCAGGTCCCTCATTCCAACTCTTGCAAATTAGGACATGCGTGACACACAACTGGAGTGAGAACGATTTCACAGACAAAGTGCAGGCTTGCTTGAGGGTCAACGTGGAGGGTCATGCGAGTGTAACGCGTAAAACGGTAGCGAAAGAGGCTTGAATAATCCACTGTTTGGAGTGCTGTGATTCCCTTTGGCTGTGCAGAGAGGGTGAAGAAATCTGCTAGTGCGTGCAGCAGCTTCCAGTGAACTGGGTGGTGTCTTTGTGCACGCCAGTCACGCAATGCAATGCAATGCGATGCAATCCAATCAATCCAATGCAACGCAACGCAACGCAACGCAACGCAAGTGTGACGATTCTGATTTGCGGAGAAAAAGCATTTAATGGCATCCGATCCGCACGGCTGAACCGAGGAAAGTGGGGCCATTGAGAGCAATGTGCCATTGCAATGAGATGCTCAACTTGGTAATCCAACCAAAATAAACTCCATCCTTCGACCGTGATGATGTCCTCCTTTACCGCTATGTAGTGCGCTCCAACTTGCCACCAATTTGGCAGCTCTGACGTTCCCAACTGGACAGAGGTCTCAATGCCGTGCTGACGAAGCCATTTAAAAGCCAACGGACTAACACTACTCTGGACAAAGTTCTAAGATACACCAAACCGCAGATACACCAACCGATGTTACCAAGATGCGCTCAACCAACACACCGCCCGCCACAGTCCCCACCTCTCCCAGCCACTTTTCAACATAACACTCAACTCCATGCAGCTGTCAAATAGCAATACCACCCACCACGTCTGCTCATGCTAGCTAGGGCTGCTCTGCAGAGGAGAAGGCATTACCAGTTCACTCAAGCCCTATGCAGTCTTCTCGCCCTCCCGCCTTCGTCTTCTTGGCACATATGCACCGCACAAAGTGATCGGTAGCATGGCCTCTTTTCTCGCAATTTCCACATTTTGTACACACCAAAGCCATTCTCAAGGCTAAGTAGTGACATGCCACCTTTTAAGCAATTCATGACACATCCGTGATGGAATCCACTTTAGAATGCACTCACAACCCATGCCAACAAACCACGACCCAGCAAAATAGAAACATTTTCACACCAGTTAGTACCAAATCTGCCGCACCTGCTGCATGGCCATACAAATGGGTAGCAGCAAACACCGCTTCAATCCGCAACAAACCTTCTGCTTCACCAATTCCTACATACTCAGTGCAATGCCCCCTCCACCCCCCAAGACGTTCGCCACCCCAAAGAGCAAAGAAGACACCATACTTGGGCAGAATACATAGACATGCATTTAACATACCCAAGACCCACTCTGCAAAAGCACAATGACGAGGCAAGCAAGTGGCCCCATCACCAAAATCCATCACTAAACAAACCACCAACGTACTACGTAGTCCCCTCCGCCTTGTCTAGCACCGTCCTCCGAGAGGGTACTAGCTGATTCCGTAGGGGATGGGAGAATATGCTGATCATCTGACGCGTCCATGGCTAGTGGAGGAAATGCTGCCCTTCAAGCAAACAAGCCAAACTCCTGTCAGCGCTACCGCCTCACGCAAAATCAAGTGACGAAATAACTAGGTCTTGATATGACCACCAATCTAACATCTACCGCCACATCGCAAGCACACAAACACAAACCCAAACGCTCGCTTCAGGCAGCAATACGCACACTACCACCAGCTTGCGCATAGCCGCCAAACAATACACACAAACAAATCCCAGAATAGCACAATCTCAAGTCCTCCAAGTACCCCTTGTGTCTTGTGCAAATGGCCAGTTCACATTGAGCAAGGAAACTTTCGACAGAATTGACGGTCAAATAATTGCAATACCACATCTGCCGACCACTGCGACGGGTTCAAAGGCGATTGGTGTGCTCCACATCGGCACTCCACCTTGCCATTGCCATCGTCAACAAAGAAACGTTGCTGGCGGTCTAACGAGTCTGCAATGTTGTTGAAATGCGCCACATAGACAGCATTAAAGTCGGCGGTGGCCGAGGGGTCGGTGTTAGTCAGTAATGCTCCCCACCATCAACATGCACCATCCTTGGGAGGCTGACAAAATCAACACACAAATACCGTGCTGACAAAACCCATGTGCAATGTGCGAATTTTGAAGATGAAACTCACACCTACTGCTGCCCACTAATGACCTCATGCTTATCTCCAAAAATGTTAAACAAAAGTCTCTCCTAACGCACTTTTGGCTCACAACGACCATAACACCAAGTAAAGCCAAATGCTTCACAGAGGTTTCACGCTTCAGCCACGCTGATAAACATCCCTCCTCTCTCAAACAAACTACCACATAACAAGCCACCAAGACAGCTCAAATCTATCCCCTCCACAATTCCTCTGCATGACGAACCAAATGTGAGTGTTGTCCATGGACAACGTCGGACAACGTAAACGTCCAACTTTTCTTCGTGATCTTCATTCAAGTAAACACCCTATATATATACACACACACACACACACATGCATCCTGAAATGTGCATATACGCAAAGATAACTACCAACACATACGGTTCGTGCATTCAAAATTGATGACCTGTAAAATGGCATAAAATGCATCTCTGCCTATGATGGGAAAAATAAATGCATCGTAAAGTAAGGGACACACACCTCAAATTGCAAAGGCAATCAAACGCCAATTCAACAGAAGAGACTGCAACAGATTTGCAAAAAGTTGTACCAAGTCTCCACAATTTCCTTACTTTCGAGTTGACACAATCACCACCACAATTTACCATCCTTTCCGCCCACTTAACTATTCAATGCTTGTGCCAAACAAGATTACGCCTATCACAATGCCATCAAACACACCGATATCGTCCACGACATGATCCACATCGCAAGGCCGAGCAGGCGCCTCCGTAGGTGACTCGAAAATCGCGCAGTCTACCATTCCACAGATTCTTCACATTTCAGTCTGCCATCAGCACGCATCCACGGTAGTTAAAAGAAAGCAAAGAAAAGACGAGGAGTGAACGTCCAACGCACTGCAAAGCTAAAACAAGCAAGCACAAGGAGGGTACTCCAAATAGCAAATGTTTAGGCCAGCTACGAGATGCAACCTGCACAATCATGCAACGATGCAATAATGCACCAAACGGACAGTCCCGGTCCCGGCCCCGACCCCGCCCCTTCCCACCAACCATTCTTCCACCAACTCCTATCAAACCTGAACCCACCGCTCAGTGATCACTCAAGCCCCACACAACATGCCTTCCAACCATACCATCAACACAAAATCAGGATCACAAAGTTAATAAGCAATCTACTTGCAAAATGCTCATACCCTCGATATTTGTTCTATCAACACGAACATCGAAGTTGCGATAACAACCCACATTTCAACTGGAACTAAGTATGCAAAAAGCCTCAAAATAACTAACTGAACGGCAACAAAAAGCTCACAACTAACACTCCATCCCAACCTGAGAAACGCGCAAAGCAATAACGATGGACATATACGCGTACAGCGCTGCTAGGTGATACCTCATACCTCCAATCTCAGCAAATGATGCTCAATCAGGAACACACATTCGCACACAAGTAAAAGCAAGACACTTCAAGCCATGTATAGCCAAGCATCCACCACCACCACCACCACCAATTGCCAGAACCTATTCAAGCAAGGCCTATCAGACTAAAACCTCACCGCAGCAAGCATTGTGTCCCAGGAACACACAAAACCAACTTCCAAATGACCGGGCATAAACCACTCAGCAGAACGCATGGACGCGTTCTCAACTGTCTTCATACTGCACCAAAAGCTATTTCCTTAAGGCAATTTCAAAGGTAATATTTTAGTGAACGAAAGGCATGCTAGGACAATGTCACTGCAGATCACATCTTTCAGACCACCCTCGCAAAACATCATAGATGCATGAATGCATGAGAACGCAAGTTGCACAGTTTACCAAGAAAGGTGCACTCCAACATCAACAACAACAACAACAACAACAACTCAAATAGCAGCAGCATTGCTGTGCTTCTTTCTATCTGATGACAGTAGGCCAGAGTCCTCATAAGAAGTGCAACAAAAGAAGCCCAAATAATTGTCTTGGGTATTTTAGACAGCACTCATAATGCTGAATCCAAAACTGGTGATTATTGCACCCACCCTAGAAGGCGCCATTCAATCGCACCTGCCCAGCGTGGGGCTCCCTATCAATGTGCCCAAAAAGGCACATATTTGACAGATTAATCATCCTCAATCACTCCTGACCATATCTTCATTAAGGGTTATGCTCCTGACTTCAATGTAACGCAGTTGAGGGTGTTTATACTGTGCAATAACCACTTCTCTACTCATAAATGCTAAATAATTTGTGCATTACTTTACTGTTAGGAATGCATGTGCATGCTTATAGCCACTACCCTGTTGATGGTATCAATGTAAAACAAGCAAATCTTGCAATCCTCCACTCACTCAGGCCCCAGCTACTGCACCAGCGATCCGCCTGTATCGTCATGCCACCTCAAACTAGATGTCCACCTGGTAGGCGATGGCTCCATAGGCGATGCAAAATCGTGCAAATCACTTGCAGCATTAACACGGACAATCTCATCATTGGCATAGTTTTGTTGCTATTATTACCTTTCACGCAGCATATGCCCTGCTTATATGCTGTCACGTAGTTCAACCACTCTAAAGCAATATCTAAAGCATTCTTTTCATCGCAGGTAGCATTTGTGCTTTTGGTGCTGTGCAGTTGCGAGTGTTCACACTGTGCTCGTGTCTGTTTTACATCTAACAATGCAAACATGCGTACATTAATGTGCCTACCTTGCCCGTGCCAAAAGTGATATCGGCAAATAAAATACCGACGCTGTGCTGCGCATTGAGTGGATGAAAAGAGAGGAATGGTGTTGCAGTGTTTGAGTGGATGAAAGGCAAGTGCTGATTAGCTGATGCAGGAGCAGCGTCGATGCACACATGCCTGTCCACCCTCAGACCAATGAGAGGATGCCTGATGCACTAGTGCGTGTGGTGATTGGCTGATGTGTGCACGAACGCGTGCGAGGCGAACTTTGTCTGTGATGATGAGGACAGGGATATGCATAAGTGGGTGTGGCGGTGGGTGTGTTGAGGCGAAGAAGTGTGTGTTGCGTTTCACTGACGAGGAAGTGGTGGTTGTGCTACTGTTATGGCCCCTAAGGTAGTGTCAGGCAAAGCTGCGAAGAAGGCGTCGAAGGTGAAGGTGCCGAAGACTGATAAGGCGAAGAAGAGGAGGAGGAAGGAGAGCTACGCCATCTACATCTACAAGGTGTTGCGTCAGGTGCATCCGGACACGGGCATCTCGTCGAAGGCGATGTCGATAATGAACTCCTTCGTGAACGACATCTTCGAGCGGATTGCCGCTGAGTCGAGCCGGTTGGCGCATTATAACAAGAAGTCGACAATCACAAGCAGGGAGATTCAGACTGCTGTGCGTCTGCTGCTGCCGGGTGAGTTGGCCAAGCACGCGGTGTCGGAGGGCACCAAGGCTGTGACCAAGTACACCGGCTCCAAGTAGACGTAGGTGGGATGAGTGTGGTGTTGCGTTGAGGTACTGCTGATGCTGATGCTGATGCACTGCAGCCCACCCATCCCCCCGTCCAGTGATTGTGTGAACGCACCCCACGGCCCTGTTGAGGGCCACTGCTACCACTGCTATCGCCACATTCATTGCCGGATGTTGCGGCGGAGGCAATATACATTTTGAATACAATCATCTTTTCCTCCTCAGTTGTCGCGTCTCCGTTGTGGCAGAGTTGGCAGTGCTCACGTCTGAATGCGGGTGGCGGGTGGCGGGTGACGGGAGCAGGGTAGTGCGGTGCAAGGGGAATGGGCGTGCGAGGAGGATTGTGACGGTTGGGTCAACGGTAAGGGAGGGAGGGAGGGAGGGAGGGGGAGGTGAGGCTTGTGCTGGTGTGGGTGGTAATCGGTGCTCTCACAAGGGTCGGGGTATGGTTGCTGCCTCCAGGCTTGGTTCGCTGCGTGGAGTCTGTCGAGGGTGAGCGGTGGAGCACGACAACAGCTCCTCACAGTGTCACGCTTCCCTCATCCCATCATCCATCCATCCATCCATCCATCCATCTATTCATTTATTCACTCATCTGTGCACTCACTACGTCCCTTCCAGCTCTCCTGCTCACACGACCACTCCACAACCCAGCCGCTGCTGCATGGCGTGCGAAGACGATTGTGACGGTTGGGTCAAGGGAAGGGAGGAGGATGCGATGGGGCACATTGATAGCACGGGCAAGGTAGGCACAAGTGTACCGGCAGGCACATTAATGCTAGCATGTTTGCATTGTTAGACGTAAAATAGACAAGAGCACAGTGTGAACACTCGCGACTGCACAGCATCAAGCACAAATGCTACTTGCGATGAAAAGGATGCTTTCGATATTGCTTTAGAGCGGTTGAACTACGTGACAGCATATAAGTAGGGCGTATGCTGCGTGAAAGTTGATAATAATCACAGAACCTATGCCGATGATAGCAATCCATCTACTCGCTCACCTGCTCATTCATTCATTCATTCCTTCACTCACGCATTTATGCATTCATTCATTCACCTGTGCACTCACCCTGTCCTTCGTCCACGCATTTGCCTTACCTCCCGATCTCCCGCTCATGCGACCACTCCAGGGTAGTGTTAGTGCGTTGGCTTTTAAATGGCTTCGTCAGCACGGCATTGAGACCTCTGTCCAGTTGGGAACGTCAGAGCTGCCAAATTGGTGGCAAGTTGGAGCGCACTACATAGCGGTAAAGGAGGACATCATCACGGTCGAAGGATGGAGTTTATTTTGGTTGGATTACCAAGTTGAGCATCTCATTGCAATGGCACATTGCTCTCAATGGCCCCACTTTCCTCGGTTCAGCCGTGCGGATCGGATGCCATTAAATGCTTTTTCTCCGCAAATCAGAATCGTCACACTTGCGTTGCGTTGCGTTGCGTTGCGTTGCATTGGATTGGATTGGATTGCATCGCATTGCATTGCATTGCGTGACTGGCGTGCACAAAGACACCACCCAGTTCACTGGAAGCTGCTGCACGCACTAGCAGATTTCTTCACCCTCTCTGCACAGCCAAAGGGAATCACAGCACTCCAAACAGTGGATTATTCAAGCCTCTTTCGCTACCGTTTTACGCGTTACACTCGCATGACCCTCCACGTTGACCCTCAAGCAAGCCTGCACTTTGTCTGTGAAATCGTTCTCACTCCAGTTGTGTGTCACGCATGTCCTAATTTGCAAGAGTTGGAATGAGGGACCTGCGTAGTTCGTCGTTGGCGTTATTGCTAATCTGGGCCATTGGTAGTGCTTCAATTGATCTTTGATGTGACGTGGGTGAGTGCGCAGTCCTTGGAGCAGTGTACGGCGCGTGCAAACACGGGATGCCCTGTGTGGACTTGCATTAGTTGGTCTGGCTGTTGCACTGTGAGGGGAAAGTGGCATCAAGGCCTTGTTTCCATGCTTAGTGGAGGAAGTCGGTGAGAAAGGAAAGGAAAGGAGGAGGAGGAGGAGGAGGAGAGCGGAATGTGTGAGGCACCAAAGCCACTAGTCTTGCAGGCGTCCGCCTCATTCCCCACTGTTCTTGACAATGATACCTGAAGATAAAGACACCACCTGCGACTGTGGTGTTGAGAAATTGGGATGGAAAGGCTAGAAGGCGTAGTAGAGGGTTGGAAGGGGGTTCTCATATGGAAGCAGGAGGGGTTTCGGCATGGCAAATGCTTTGATGGCAACCTAAATAGAGTTGAGGTGCAATCTTAGACGCATTTCGGCGTATTGGTTAAGGAAAGACATGAGCAAGTCAGAGCGGAGCAGAGCAGAGCAGAGCAGAGCAGAGCAGAGCAGAAGGGAACAGACGGCTTCGTTGGTGGCTAGTCTTGGCAGAGGATCAGAGTCGTGAGGCGTGTGAAGGAGATAGAGAGACGGGGCGGAGAGAAGAAAGGATGGCCAAAAGTGCGGCCAAGACGGGTTGCAAAGGCAAAAGCCCAAGGGAGGGTAGTCATAGCTTAGGAGATCTTCCTTCATCACTCCGTAGTGACACCTTGTCTTTGTGGCTCAGGCCTCAGATAGTGAGACGACTATGCTGGAGGTGTTGATTTGCTGAACAATGAATCCCGTGCGCTGCCCCATGCACTGCGACTGGTGCATGCAGTTTAATGTAGTGCGATACACTTGAAGTGGCATTTTGCACCTAATCAAGTGACGCTGAAGGCAGATTGTTAACGAGAATGGAGTAGATGCCGAAGGCAGACGTCGCTATTGATCTCTATGTCGTAAAAATGTCTGCGATTCTCCTATTCGCAGCACATGCACTACTTTTGCAGTGCTAAAGCTTGTCACAATCGGTCTAACTGGGGTAGAAATGCACTTCTGTGCTTCGTTGTGAGGTCAGATGGTGAAGGCTCTCTCGAGCACGCAAACAAGTGACCTGGTAGCAGCAGTAGAGGAGCATAGGGAATCCTTTACCTGGGTTGGAAAGTCGAAATTGGACTGGCCATCATGAGTGAAGGCAAAATAAGTCGATTTGTTGTGATTGGTTAATTTGCATCAAGTATCACTTGCCTCGAAGGCTTTCGGTTCACCGCTTGCAGCGGGGTCGGTGATGAGCGCGGTAGTTTGTTGTAGACCGCTTCGTCAAGCACATCTTCAGCAATTAACCAGCCTTTGCAGCTGTGGAATAAATTAGGCCAATCGAGGGCTTTCCAACATCGTCGCGGTGGTGGTGGTGGTGGTAGAATTTGCAACAGACTTCGTGAATGGTGAAAGTTCAGATGAAGAAATGCCTTGCCACACCAATGTCCCCTTTGGATATTTGTTAAGGTGGGAGTGGAGAGGCGGATAGAATGGAGGCAAGTGACTTAATTTGCATCTTAATTTCAATTGAATTTCACTTTGTTTTGAACCGAATGAATTAGGGCATCGTCATTGAAGCCCACTATCGTCATTACTGTTAACCTTTTGTTAGCAAACTTCACACAACACGCACGCTGACCATTTGCTATTGCATACTTTAGTGCATAATTTATAAAATTGCATAGAATGTAGAATTAACTGACGCAGCTTCTGGGTCTACAATTCACACCAACGCCAGTGCTTCAATTTTTCGAAGATATTCTACATCTCCTTCTCTATGGACTGGAAATGTCATGTAGATTTGCCTGTTATTACATTTCATTATTTTTGCCTTCATGCGTGTGTGCATATTTGATGACTAAAAGGGCATGTTCTGTCGTGGCTGGACTGCCTGAAATTATGGACTGCGTAGCATGTTTTAGTGAAGTGAATGAAGTTTATCATTGGTTAGTGGCGTACTTGTGTTGTGCATATGTGCATATATAAATTGGGCATAGGGAGGCCGCGACCTCCTATGCGGAGCGTTGACTTTCAGTGGTCTCGTGTTCTACTGTTGTTGTGCCGATGTCTGGTCGTGGTAAAGGTGGTAAGGGTCTGGGCAAGGGTGGCGCCAAGCGTCACAGGAAGGTGCTGCGGGACAATATTCAGGGTATCACGAAGCCGGCCATTCGACGCCTGGCTCGCCGTGGTGGAGTGAAACGCATCTCAGGCCTGATCTACGAGGAGACTCGGGGAGTGTTGAAGGTGTTCTTAGAAAACGTCATCCGTGACGCTGTCACGTACACTGAGCACGCGAAACGCAAGACTGTCACTGCCATGGACGTGGTCTATGCCCTTAAGCGTCAGGGTCGTACGCTCTACGGCTTCGGCGGCTAGAGGTATGCAGACGGTTGCGTGGATGGTGGTCTTTGTTGTGCGAACGCTCCAACGGCCCTGTTGAGGGCCACCTTCAGCATCACGTGGTAGGTTGCGCCAATCTTCCATTGTTTCGTTGGCTGGCGATAGGGGTGTGGTGGGATGAGACTAGGTGATAGTCCGGAGACGGTGGTGGTCGGTGGATGTGTGGAGAGAGACAGGAGGTAAGAGGTGCGACTGGTGTCGGGAGTCGTTGGGGCGGGGTGGGGTAATGTGGGGTGAGATGGGATTGCTACACGATAGCAGTGAGTGCTGTTGCTACCAGGAGAATGGGAGTCGCAGGGAGGCGTGGCACGGGCCTAGTCTACGATGCTTGGCTTCGTGGTGTTGAAGCACTGACGATGATGTGAAATGCAGGTTTAGAGTTTGCATGGGTAAATTGAACATACTATGCGAATCTGCAGATTGTGGGTTGAAGTACTCAATAGCAAGTGGTCAGGGTGCATGTTGTGTGAGATGTAATGACAACAGCATAGTACTAATGACCGCAATAAGTAACAAGTGGTACTACCGTGACAACGACGACTAATGTAGCGGTGCAAGTGATGGCGTTGTAAGTAATGCGAGGCAATATGTGGAGGTTGCAGGTGGATTGCCCATTCGGCAGGTTTTCGGTGCAGGTGCAGGTGCAGGTGCAGGTGCAGGTGCAGGTGCAGGGAGGTAGGATGCGAAGATAGAGGGATTGGGGGGTTCTTATGCGGTGGTGGACAGTGGGATTGGGTGGTTCACCACAAGCGTCAACAACGATTCACTCAGTTCATTTGGTTTAGGCGAAATTAGAAGCAAATGCGTCGTGGATATCTGACTTTCGTTGCGCGAGATGCGGTGATGGTGGATGCGGCATGCTGAATGAATGGAGGAGCCAATGATAGGAGATGTCAGTGGTGTCGAGCCAATGAGGTGAGTGAAGCGGCGTGGCCAATAAGAAGTGTGCAACGATGTGGGAGGTGGCGGATGTAGAGAGGGGGCAGTGCGTCGCGCGGTAGATTCACGTTTCAATCGGTTGGTCGAGCGCTAGAGGAGGAATGAGCGGAAGAGGCAAGGGAGGCAAGTCACGGGCCAAGGCGAAGACGAGGTCGGCACGAGCTGGTCTGCAGTTTCCGGTGGGTCGGGTGCACCGGCTGCTGCGTCGTGGTAACTACGCGGAGCGTGTGGGTGCTGGAGCACCGGTGTATTTGGCTGCTGTGCTTGAGTACCTGGCTGCCGAGGTGCTGGAGCTGGCAGGTAATGCGGCGCGCGACAACAAGAAGACGCGCATCATTCCTCGTCACTTACAATTGGCTATCCGCAACGACGAGGAGTTGAACAAGTTGTTGGGCGGTGTGACGATCGCGCAGGGTGGTGTACTGCCCAACATTCAGGCGGTGCTGCTACCGAAGAAGACGGAGAAGCCGGTGGGCGGCAAGGAGTGAGGAGGCAAAGCCTTTGGTGGTGGTACCTCTGCACGAGGTGTGCAACCATGAACGTGATAACGGTCCTCTTAAGGGCCACCACCACCATCATCATCATCATCATCGACACCACACGGCAAAACGGATTGTTGACCAGTGGATGGGTTGATAGAACGTCGGTTGTCAGTGTTGTTAGGGTAGGCTTGCCTAACTGCCTTGGTGGGCGTAGAGAACGTCTACCACACTAAGCTGGAATACAAGACCGTCATTTGTAGGCATGGCACTCGTGGCAAAAGGATTGCGCAAGTGTCGATGCTCTAAGAAGAGCATCTGCATGGTGACACTCTGCGTGCATCTTCGCATTTCGTCTGTACTCGTCGTCTCCTCCATCTCCATTTCTTACAATGCATTTTGCCACACGTCACACTACAAGACGTGCTGTTCGGAGGCAACAGTTTTATCTGAGATCGGTTGGCAGAGGAAAGCAGCCTGTGCTGAATTTGGTTCACTTAAACATACATTGAAGTGCTCTAACTTTCAGAGCATGCATGAGTTCCTGTATTGCTAAATGACTCTTGCTTCACTTAAAGGAAACATACCACACATTAATTGTTCAACACTTCATTTTGTTCTGCCGCATGTTTTTCATGTTACAAATGCACTGGCCATCATGTGTCTGCACGTTTGGGCTCCGATATGCGAAGGGTAGTTGGAACGTAGCATTGGAGATGGGTCTGTTGCCTCGAAGCAGCAGAGTTCGCAGTCCAAAATGCCTCAAAGTGAATTGAAAGAAGGGGCAGTGAAGAAGAAGATGGATTTAATTACGGACATTAGTTCAACAAACTCTCTATAGATTCAATGGAGGCAAACGGTGATTAAGACAACACGGACACATTTCTTGCCTTGTACAAAGTATGAAAGGCTTTGCTGAAGAGGAGACTGAAGCAGTGTGTTGGTCTCATCTGACTCCCTCCTTAAAGTGTTCTTGCGAATCGATGAATATCGATGGCGGGATCGCAGAGTTGGGCAGGAGCATGGCGAAAAGAAAAGTTTATTTGCAATAAGAGTGCTAAAGAGACTGTGAGGGAATTGGCTGAGTGTAACTGGCAAGTCTCTGCCAGTCACAGTCAGATGCAAACGTGAAAGGTGTGCGTCCACGTAATAGCCTAGAAACGCTGTCACAGTTAGGCGAGTCTAGACGTCGACTTCCCATGTGCATTGATAGGTCCATCAATTGCAAGCTTTGCTATGAGGGTAGTGCAGGTGAAAAGGAAAGTCGAGGGAGAAGTGTAACAAAGCTATGGCAACGTACTAACCAGTCAAAATTGCGGTCACATCGTGGAGAAATCTAGCCAAAACAATAAGAATGAAGAAGCGTTTATTTCAATAGTGTTTTCTTTGAGTTTTCGAGCAGGATGCTTGACGACTGGTTTGTGAAGGCTTGTCGGGGCTCAGATCTGATGAAAAAGCTGAGCTTAATGCATGTGCATCTGCCAGATACCGCCCTTCATCAAAATGGACGCATAGTCTGTCCGTTATACTCAATGTCGTGCAATAGAGGAGGCGCCATACTCCAAACAAATATGAAACGCAGTCAGCAGTTTCGGTGCCGTTATCTCCCACAGCGAATGCAATTGCTCAGGGTTAAATAAGTGACTTAACTGACAGCTTGACACATTCAATCTCAGGCATAATGCAAAATGGCCTATAGGGAGTGCTCACGCGCTTATTTCTTTCTCGTAGGCGTCTTCTCCTCCGCTAATCTTATTTAAAAAGACTGTCTATGTTCGTGCTTCGCGTCTTTTGGCTTGTGATTCCTGGCAAGAATGGTTTGGGTAGTATGAGACTGGAAATGCTCTTCAGTTGGTAGAATTAAGAGTTTTGTCGATGAAACGAAGAGACCCAACGATGTTGGCAAGCATCCTCGTGCGCCCGAATGTTAGGATGGTTGGAATGGGAAACCGTCTTAAAATGTACACCCAGTTGTCTTCTTCCTTATGGCCATCCAACAATAAAATGTAGCATTGATTGTAGTGAATTGCTCCCATTAGCGCTCCCCATTCCTTTCTCCTTGACAGTCATTTGCTCCCCAATTGCATATTATGCTTTCAGGCAATCATCTCAGGATCAGATCATGAATGGCAGCACATGGTATTGTCAAAGTTGCGGTTTGAATGCACGTTTAGGGATATGAAAACGCTCATTCTCAAATGGGATTGCGCTTTCACGCATTGGCAAAGGACCAGAGAATGTAGTTTAGTCGCGATATCTCATATAAATAGGTAGAACCGGAACCAGAAGCCAATATTCTTGGTCAATTTGATGGTTGCACGAAGATGATAGTGTGCATGATGATAATAAAGTTCCTCCTTAACCTCCTAGAGTACGGTCATCAACCGCAAAATTGCGGAGAAGCAGTGCAAGAATAATGAACTGCTAGAAAATAAGGCAAAGCAGGATATTGATGAGCACGAAATGATAGAATAGAGAAGGAGGGTGAAGACTAGCGCAGTAGGGGCAGCATATCGAAAGAGTCACTGGAGAAAAAGCCTACAAGCATGTTGGAGCATGAGATGCATGAGGGGATGTTGCGGTAGCCCTCAAGAGGCGGATTTAAGTGTAGCTTTTACGACTCATGGAGTAGCCGACTTTCACAAACCATCGCCTACTAACTGGTGCAGCGATGTGCTTACGGCAAAGTTTGCGGAAATGCGAGCGAACGAATGGATGGCTGATTTGATGCTACAAAAGTATATGAAACTTCATTGTGCTACTGAGATGATCCCAGCAACATAACTCCGAAAATGCAGGAAGTAAAGGCAAATAAATTACGGAATTTGGTGCCATCGAAAAGGTGACGCATTACTGCACCTACGAATGAAGAAAGTGCGAATGACAAAAGTGTCTGATAAGATCCAGGCAGTCACGACTTCAAGCATTCAGGCTTTGAGAGATCTACATGACGAGAATTGGCAATGCAAGTACACAGGTGAAACTCATAAGCCACCTTTAGGCTCACCACGAAGGGGAGAACACAGGAGACTGGGTCCTCGAGCGAATGAAATAAAAGAATGAAGAATACAAGAAGTGGCGAGGTGGAAGGAGTAGAAGGAGGAATCTGTCTCTACCAAATGAGCTATCGCCGGACACACGGCTTTTTTCTTGTAATATGTACTGTTAGTTAAATGCGTATGAGCCAGGGACTGGATAGGACCAACCCTCTCAACCCACGCAACCCACCATTCATCCCATTCCCCCCCCTCCTCCTCTTCAGTGCACAAATGCTGAATCTCACCCCGTGAACACGCAGTCCCGCATACAAGTGGACATGTTGTAGCAGCTTATCGCCTGCGGTTCAAATTAGTGAACCAAATTTACCTGCTTTGAATGTTTGTCTGCCGAAAGTTGCACTACTTGCAAGGGGTATGCCAAGTGCGAAGTGCAACACTTGGGTTGGAGGTACAAAGCTACAAAGCTACAAAGCAGAAGCACTCATCGATGAGCACAATATTTCGTGAGGTCTAAAATCGGGTATCGACCAATCGACCAATTACGCGTCTCGGGTGTTTCGATCGGACGCTTTGAGCGAAGACACAGTCAGCACCGCAGACGCCTCCGCATCCGATAGTTCCATTGCACATCGCACTTCCTCATTCATTCACCATACTCAATGTGAACTTCCCTTAAGCACTAATTGGTCCCATAAAACAGTTTGACATAATTCGAAAAAAGCCAGAAGTCTGCCTTTGGTGAATTGACGGACTAATGCACAAACAACCCAACAAATTCCAACTCCTAGGAAAGGTGAAGCTAACTACGTAGACGTGAAATCTGACATAAGATGGCACCTACCTCCGTGAGGAGTCAACTTCCAAGAACCTTGATATTGGCGGTGAGGTGGCGGTGTCACACACACGCCTCTTGACCGAATGTCCCAGTTGAAACACACGACTACATAGTCAACAGATTTACCCACAGTTCGCGCCTGTGCATCTGCCTCGGAGTGGGACGATCACACTGTGGTTCCACTTTCCCTTCATCAGTCTTAGAGAAATGAATAACTCCCAAGAGACACTGACACCAGCACCACAAAACTGACAAGCATAACTGATACTCGAAAGCCAACGAGGCAAGCATCCCCGGAGCACAAACGTTCTTCCCCAATTTGTAAACTTAGCCAAACTACTTTCGATACGGTTAGGGATAATCGATCGTCATGCGGCAAGGCAAGAAAGAATACTCAGAGCATTAGTAAGGACAAACTCAGACCAGGCAACCGAATCTTGTGAAACAATGAAAGCACAGCAGAGGAATCCGACTTGGCGCATGCTTACCGAGCATGAGGCAAAAGCATGCGATTGCTTTAAAAAAAAAAAGATATGGAAGACGCTTCATACACACAGGATGAGGACGTTGTGGTACGCCTCAAAAACACGGAAAGGACTACGAGCGGGAGACGCAGTATCGGTTGTAGTAGCGAAAATGGGACAGGATGCACAGTTCTTAATGAAAAGGAGCAAAGATAGCCAAAGGGACGACAAGGAAACTAGTCGAAGAGCATTACGCGCACAACCTCGCCTAGAATGACAGCGAGGTCTGCAGACACCAGCTGATAGTTGTGCCCTGGCGGACAGGCCGGCGCGCACGCTCACAGTTTGACGCCCTGCGTGCAAAAGAACTGAGCATCAGCATCACCTCACTAACGACATCTCGTCCTAGGATGGCCAACAGACCAGGTAAAAGCAGAGTTCACTACTCGGAATGAAAAGGCATTCCGATGGGCTCCAGTAAAACCTGTCAATACTCCAACATCTGTTCGAATGAAATGGAGCTAAACTGCATAGAAGGCTATGCATTGAAACGTCAAACAAAATTACGACTTACCGTCAGCTGCATCTCCCATAGGCTTTGGGTTTGCTTAAAGCACCGATCTCACAAGAGAAAGCACAGGCAAAAGCGACTGCTTTGACGAATGGGTTCTGGCGTGTGCTCTTACGAAGCAGTCGAGGTGCTTAGTCGCACCCAGTTGACTTTATTTACGATAGTAGAAAAGCATGGAACCTAAGAGGCAGTTGCGAACATTATTTCAATGTACCTTCAGCTTATAACACCATATGTTGCGACTGTCCATCATGCAAAGTGATGTTGGATTGACTGGTGTTCTGCATGCCAATTCATTGTATGACCGCTGAAGCAATTTTGAGTTGGTCAAGACGGTACCTCCTGTCCAGAGGATAGTGAAATAGACAACTCCACCATTGGCTTCATAACTGCTGTCGATCTTGTGGTGGAGTGTAGAGTTGATTGCGCTGCCTACACAAGGCGCACTCATCCGACGGGATGGTCAAGATGAGCTGAAGCAAAAGCGCGTTCATAATCAATTCAACTTTGTTTTGCGGCGTTGATGACATTCTACTCGTCTCGAAGGCGAGATAGGGCAGGTGAGGGCAGACCAAATCGGATGATGTCAAATGAGATTGGGAAAGAATAGGCGAGAAGGTGGAGAGCAAAGTAAAGCTAAATGGTCACTTGGTTCGCAAAGTGCATCAATTTGCGTTCCCAGCTGGCACGGTGTCATGGATTGATAGAAACTTTTCCGGGAATGTCGTATGACCTGCGATCAATTGTTGCGAGTGATGAAAAATGCTCGCATGACATTAACAGATGCGACTGGGACAGCGCCGATAGAGATTCTCGATTTCAGCACACAACCCGACCTCTTCTCGACTCCAAATCGGTTCAACAGCAAACACAGTCAGAACTTTGGCCAGCCGCGGAACCGAAACCACTTTCCATGTGTGCGTGGTGTGCACACAGGAAGGAGAGTAGATGACGCAGGTGACCATCAAAAACCATCTTTTAAGGCGATGGTGGTCTATTTACTTAAGAGTATGCGAACAAGCTGTCCAATTGTAAGGGTCAGCTCTACTTTTCTAGTGAAGGAGAGAGGACGTGCTTACACCGTGGTAATCCCAAATGCAACGATTCTGACAAAGTGAAGAATGTCGATGGTGCTGAAGCAATGCAGACAATCAAGTTGTCGACCGCTGATGCTCACTCTGTCAGTTGCGACAGTCTGTGTTGTTGCAGCCGCATTTCTCCGCTCGCCAACTGAGAAATGTAATTAGACATTGGCATAGCCTCCACCTCTGAATGCTGAGTTTGAGGTAACCAAACATACAATTGTAGCGTAAACACCAGCGGAATAAAGGAATAACCAAGCCAAAATGCGCATGAGAAGATAACATATCCGGTGGATACAATTCTAAAGGACTCAAACAGGCGGCATTGAACTTTGGAAAACGGTCATACCATTAGGTTAAGACACGATGTCTGGTGCGACACCGGTTAAACCGGTGGTAAAAGGCATCGAAAGTGGAAGAGTGTTTTGAAGATGAGAGTTGGTGCACCCAAAATATCCAAACTCGCTGGAAAGCTATCAAATGCACAAACATGTTTGCAGACATGGACAAAAGTAGAGGCTTTGACTGCACCCAAAAGCGTCTTTCATGCCAAACGCGGTGCAACCGAGAGTTCATTGTGCTGCGCTAAAGTGCAATTCCCTGAAGCACACAGCTACGCATAACAAATGAGTGAAGGCTTTGGGAAACGAGCAGCAGTGTCTGCCATCTGCGCCAACACCTCAAATCAAGGGACACCGTAGGGGCTCCTTCCCTCTCTCCCTTTCCCTTCTACCAACCTCAGTATAGGTTTGGCGGTGGTGCGGTCTGCGTCTGCAGAATCAAATCGCACCACCAAAACCAGCCTTTCGCCTGCAGGACCCACCTAAGGGAATGTAAGCATTGCAAACCTGACCGTTCGTGCTGATTCAGGATGTTGCCTTTTGCTGTTAGCAGACATCGTTATTTTACAGCACTGAAAGCAGTGATTCAGACAGCCCCGTAAAATCGCTCAAGCCTTTGCTTTTTGGTTGCTGTGAAGCGGGCCCTTTGCACTGCAACGATAAGGTGGTAATTCATCGTTACCATAAGGACCACGTTAAAAAAACATTGAGGAGAGCGCCATTATTATCAACTTTTAGAACGGGGGAGATGCTAGACTGGTTCATTTGTGTTCGTCTAATGCAGCGCTTAATCTCGCAATGTATGTGTTGAATTGGATGACAGGTTTCGAAGCCGATAAACATAATCATCAAGGTGCTATTAATGGGTTGTGTTGCCACCCAAATTGCTGCAAACTGTAGCATATGCATACGTCTGCAGAATGAGATCGGCAGAAAAGCAGTACAGGGGTCGGTAATCGGACAAGACTGCGACCGACTTCATCTTTGGGCTAAAAAGAAGCGCTTACTGGAAAGAGTGTCGGTGCGAATTGAACACGGAATAGAGGATTTTAGCCTTTGAGGAAATGCCAGGGATAGGGCGAATTGCTTGTTACGGGTGCTATTTGTGCACATTATTGCTCGAGTGTAGTAATTTACAACCTTTTGGTGAAACTTGCCTAAGCATAACCTCGAACCGCGTGCCTGAGTGCCCACGATTCCCCTCTGATTGGCCACTTACCAGTAGAAGGGGAGTCTAATTCTATGAGTTTGAAGGTGCAAGGGATTTTGGCGGAATCGCACAGCAGTTGCTGCACTGCACCACACCACACCACTCAATTCCACGAAATATATCACATTACGCGTGTCTGAGGTAGGAAGGAATGTGAACTGCTTAACGACTCAAAGAGGCAGTGCAAATAATGACTGAGACTGCGGGTTAGAGAAAGGCATGCAGCCAATTTAGTGTCCCCAACAATACGCAGATTCATAGACAAATTGTTGGTTCGAAAAGTTGGTGGATGCGTCACTACTGAGCTTCGGTGCGAGTGTCAGAACCGCACTAATGACATGACGTGGCATGGCACCGATTGTGTGAGGTCTGCAACCACGTAGGAGACGTGCGTGAGGATTGCCTCATTTAGATTGAGTAGCAGCGAGACGCATTTATGCCACCCGTTATGCCCATCTTTGTGGATGGAAAGCATTGTGCTGCTTTTCTGACGCTGTCAAAGCCACGACCTCGTTGAAGCATATTATACAACCTGAATAAGTGACTACCCAGGAGTCGGACACAACATCAAGAAAGCCATAGCAAACATCGCGTTGCTTTCCTTTCCAGCGGTTGCTTTCCCATTTCTGACATTGCACCTACTGTTCACTTACGCCCTGAGGATGTGGACGTGTGCATTGAATCAACCCAGCGATATGAGAAGTGCAGGAACTTGGCTGTCGTAATGAATGCATTGAGCGAACAGACTGATGATTGTAAATAAAAACCACATCACATCAGAATAGCTGGAAGTGAGAGGAGACAAAGTAATTTGCTGTAACTTTTACTCATCCTTTACTTAGTGTCCTTTTACGCGCACAAGTAGAACTGCATTGAGAGGCAAGTTTCAAACCCACTGCAGTGAGGATAGATTTAACAACTTGATTTCATCTTTGTTATATTGCTCCTTTGGCTTACAAGGCAAACTCCCTTTGCAATGAACTTCTCAATACGACAGTGGATCGTACCTACTTCAAGCTGTTATTCTTCAAGACAATGTTTTGCTCAGTTGAGTCCAAACGCGAAGACTGCGCAAGGAATGATAGGCTCTGCGAGTGCACACGTCTTAAGCAGCAGTAGACACGACGGCAGTGCTTGTGATATTATTGTGCCAATTGGCACGGCTTGACAAAAGCCCGAATCCTCGCATTCCACTACCACATTTTACTCCCCGAAAGCAGGGAATATAGGCAACCTCAGGTGAGAAGCCAATGTAGCAATACAAGCGTGAGGTTAAACAAATTCTCCAACTTAAGGCACGGATTGCCCGAACCGCAATTCCACTGCCACGGGATCACTCCACGGTAGTACACCTCTTCGATGGTTGATTCTACCAGTCTTCACTCTTTAGCTTACTGCACCTAATTTGCATTGCGTCTTCTCTTTCACATTTCCATGTCGCCGACGATGGCAAGACGCCTGCACGATATAGGTGCGAAATAGTGCGCATTTTGGGAAGTACAGAGTAGAGGGAGGACACAACACATTAACCAATAGAACAGGTTGGACAGGCGTCTTCGCTACCAGCTTTCCTACAAATGTTTGTGAAGCTGTAAAATGTGGAAAGGAGTAGCTCAAGTCTTGTCATCTCTTCCTACCAATGCAGGTTCTGGACCAAGATAGCTGACCTTTTCCCATCGACGCGCTACTACCCCACAGAGTAAACAGAAGACACTGTTTCCTGCAAAACGCATTTTTACTCCATAACCTCTACTCCAACAGGCGTTAGATGTACATAAAAAAGTTTCGCTTTGTATGGGGGAGTCAGACCAACACCCGTACATCAGACGAGTGCAGTCCTTCCTAATCTGAAGCGAAGCGCTACTATCGTTGGTACGTCAAATGGACAATTTCACTTCCCTGCATTCCTGTCATGAGAGGTGATGCAAGTAACTTCTTTTCTTGTCATGCAAATATTCATGGTATTTATGCTTGACTGTACTGTCAAAATGCTTATGACGGGGATTTTGCGCACATTTGACTTGACTGGTGCCTTGTAGTGTCGGACAAAATGGCAATGCCATCCCCAAAGTACTGCAAGCGTCTCCCGTTTCTCAGTAAACTTGCGATGGCGTCGCCCCACGTAGAGCCTCCTTTTAGTAGTCTTTCCTAGTAAAACATTATTTCAGTGTGGCCGCGAGGTTACAGGAGTCTGCAACCGCTGTATGCTTACAAAACTAGGATTTAACTTGACAGCACCAATGTCGCCGCCTACAGATTCAGTTCTCTGGTGCAAGAATGATGCAGTTAAGGAAGCCACAAATGCACGAGTTGCTACTATTGGATAAGACCGGTTTGCAAGACTTTTGCTAGGCAAAAGGCCTCACAGAAGGGGTATGGGTCTCTTTTACTGACAAACTCAAAAGCAAACTGCATGACTCTATTGTCAGTATTTCATATCTTCATCAATCCCTGGCCGTTACTTTCGTTGGATGCAAGAACTGCAACGCCGCAGGCACAAATGATGAGAGCCTTGATTAATAGGCGTTTCCGCACTTTGACACTCTACTTTCAACACACCGCATTGTCGAACACTGAGACTTGAATTTTGATTATCTGCAAATTAGGATTTGCTGCTAGTGAACGCAGAGAATGCAACTGCTCAACTAGCGCATCTCAACAAGAAAGCTTAACGGCGGCATCGGTGCAGGCAAGGTGCATACTTGTAATGTTTGCGCGCCATTTGAGGAATCACATGATGCCTTCTTTTAGGAGCCCGATTTTGTTAATAGTCTCGTTAAATGCACGTGGTCGGTCCAACTTGCGCTCAGGTAACTGCAGCGCATGCACCGATGAGAGGCGACTGCCAAGTCCAACAGACAGGTGGGTTCATAGAAGAAGCATGCATTTGCTATCTATGTGGAGTTGGTGGAAATTGGTTCATTGCAGTCACTGCAGTGACCGGTTTCTGGGACCGACCTAAGAGTGGACGTTATGGCCTCGTCTCAACTGAAGGCATTTGGGCACGCCATGGAACCGATGCGTTCACATCAACCAGAAGGCAGTTCTAAAGGGCTTTGAACCCAAACGCGAAATAATCTCACCCATGCAAAATTGCTTAGCTTTAATGCGCCCATCTTCATGGTGACGATGAGTGGCACTAATCAAACAACTGTATTTCCACATAGTGCAAACAATCTCCCAAACCGTTTTATCGAGATGATGAAGTGATGTGCTGGTGTGATCGCCATTTCACAGTTTTACTAAGGCACTATCTTTGGTGCAACAGGAGTGAACCTGTGAGTAAGTTTGGCATTGCCATCTGTCTGACTATCTGCAGTGCATCTACTTCAGTCTTGCTATAATATGAGCAAAGGCCGGAGTCATGAACGACCATCCATGCTCCAAGTGCACAATCCGTCTCAGCTCGGCACACGAGCATGGATGACCGTCTTTGCCAATCATAAAAGCCAACATTTGAAGCCTGTAACCCCCTATCTGCAAGTCACGCTCTGACGGTCGTCCATTGGGACCGCGCCTCACCTGCCCACACTGTCATGCGCGCATGCACCTCCACCTGAATAAACAATGGCGCAGCCCATCCGCCGGACGAGTGAGAATCCTTGTGATGAGTACACAGAGGTAGCTACGCAGCCGCTCTAGGATGTGTGAATTCCGACTTGTGAGTCAGAACCATGTTTCCCAGCATTCTGCTTTTCATTTCTCCAAGAAGAGAATGGCGTGAAATGTGACATGTATCGTGGATAGAGTGTTTCTGTAAGCTTGACTTGTACTGAGGGTTTTAGCTGTTTGCAGAACTTCTACTTCTCCCTGCACATATAACAGCCTGCCGTTTGTACAAGCACGAACAAACCCCACAACCATTGAACTACTTATCAGATTCCTGAAATCCATTCCTTTATGACGCTGAAGTGAGTGCAAATACACACCTTTTAAGTGCTGCGCAAACACACCTTCTCGGTTAACTTGTGAGGATGGAATTAGGCTTTCATTGTCAATGCCCCTGGACTCAAGTGGATGGACAATCTTGGCGGAAGTGTGGCTAATAACCTAAATCGCCCAGACCAAAGCACTTTAGCTTAACCCGACAAAAAGCATGTTTTCAAATCAACCGACGCCTCCAGTCTTGCAGGCATCAGCGTGGTATTTTGGGCATAAACAAAAGTGACACGTGATTTGCACGAATGCTCACATTATGCCAGCGACACCTCTGCCTCTTCTTTTGAATTGGCAACCAGCACCAATCAGACTCCCATAAGAAGTGTTATTCTGTAGAGCCTATAACAGGCACTCTCCGTTGTATGATTCGCATCCTACGAATGGCAGTTAGCTGGCAGCATAATATTTGTGAGTAACTTGGCAAAAGACACTCTAATGTTGCGCAACTCTACATTAAGCTGACTACGTCGTGAACTAGCACAGCTGCAAAGCTGCAACCGATTTCGCAGCTCCACCGACGTAGGTCGCCCCAGAGCATCATCATTAGTTCTGAGAGAGTCAATGCTTTTGTCCAATTAACCCGGTGGTTTGCATTTCGAAACTCACTTTCAGCAGTTACCTCTCGGCTCTGACAATACCTCAACAGCTCAGTTGACCATTGCAATCCAACATTCGTCTTTGGCTAAAGTGCTTTCGCCGGGAGATATTAGGCAAAGCGAATGTGTTTCGAGAGCCAGAGGCAGATGCATTCTCAGGGGCCTCGACCTACACACTCCGCATTAAGTTCAGCAATGCACAAATCGTGGAATTCAAGTGAAGTGCAATGTACGCAAGTGAAAATCTCCTTTCTGTATAATCAATCCTGACAGCAGCGTGTAGTGGGTTGAGCAAAACAGAAAGAGGAAGGCAATGAAGAAGTTCCCACAAGTTACGTAATGCTTCTTCAAGCCTCATTTTTTCGTGGAAACAAAGGCAAATGGCAAGCGATATTGACCCACTGAATTGTCCAAAGTCAGTCATGAGTGGCTTCTCCGCAATGCGTAAGTGAAATCCTTACCCACACCCATCGCTCTAACAAGCACCAACGAGCAGTTCTAGCGCTCCATGCAGCAGACACTCCTCTACCCTCCATTCGGCGACTGCAGGACGCCACCCGCATTTAACTAACAAGCCAAGATTCTCTTTGTGTAGCTCAGTTGCATGCACATGCACATGCACATACGCACTCATGCTTTGCAGGAAATCAACGTCAATCCTGTTAGCAAATACCATTCGCCGGTCATTAATGCGCAAACCTCATATTCTTTTCTCATTTTTCGGAGCAGAGGAATGTGGCACGCTACTGTGGCATAACAAATAGTTGGGCGTGCATTTACAGACCATTGACTTTTGCGAGCCAATTTGACTTTTAGCTGGATTTGCAATGCACATTCATTCATTTGGCTGCGTTTCAGAGCTCCCCAACGACCACCCTCGACTTCCCTCCAGTGAACATACGCACGGCTATGTGCCTTTGGCGTCGATGTCGACTTAACACATGACGACATTCCCACGCACTCCCGATTCTCATTCTGTGCGGTGTTGCTCGTGTCAGTAGGTTATCTTCGTTGTCACTAAGCTAGCCTCCCGATTCTGGTTGCCGACAAGCAGTATTAAAGTGGCCTAAGTAACCTTTATTTGAAGCCTCAGTCAACTCAATCATTTGGGAATTTTGGTCGATTATTAAATGCCTAGCAGAAGCCACAGTTAACTGCCGATGTCCCTCGCTATCCAGCATTTAACTGCTCCGAGCCAATCGTAAGAGCAGAGCATAATGCTGGGGTGAAGGGTGTGGAAGACGGTTGCATGGTCGCCGAATGCTAAAAACCAATGCCTCGGAAACCGATTTCACGGAGTTGGCGCTTAACTCATATGGAAATGGCTGCCGCCATCCAAAGCCACTAAGGAAGATATTGGGCGCCCAAAACTTTGTAAATCTGCCCAACTATTTGGACGCGCTTGGTTAGTTACGAAAAGTGCCTGAGATCCTTCCATCGTCCTCACCGTTGAAATAGAGATCCACCATTTGGCATCGCTCTGGATCTCAGGTGAGAGGATTCAAATGCGCTCGAATTTGTTGACTATTATCGAAGCGTGCAGATTGCGAGTAGGCACACCGCGTTTGGTAAAGTTGCAGTTAAATGTGGCAGATCAGCCTACTTTTGGCATACCTTACGATAGACTTATAGCGCGTACAATTCGTTGCAGTGCGCCGTCAAGTGGCGCTCTGCCTGACCCACCGCTACTGCTAAGCCAACTCTTCCCAACTGCATTTCAGTCACCTCCTTTTCAGCTCGTGCTTCTTTCTGATGTATGCCAACCTGTGAGTATTAAACACAAGGAAAAGCCTCGTTTCTCGACTGTCCATCGCCTGCATCAACCAAGTGGTATTGGAACAGCAAAGGGACAGAAGTGGAGGAGTTAGACAAAGGGCCAAGTGCAAGATTGTGTGCCTAGAATTGGAGGGTGGACTCAATTGCTGTCCTTCCATTCTCTCTCTATCCTGTAGCGGCACATTCTCGAAAGGTTTGCTTCGCTGCTCAAATGCCCGGTATTAATTCTGCCTGCTAGTTCTCAAGCGTTCATGAAAACAAGTAGCTATCTTTACATTGCTTACCTTGTGTGGCCTGGTATAACCGGAAGCACGAAATGCCTTGCTAAAGAGAGGAGACAAGGACAGCTTGCTGTGTCACCATGCGGAGCGGTGAGGCCACAAAGAGATGGACAGCGATATCGTGGAATGAAGGATGCGCTTTCATTAACGATGCGAGAGGGCTCTCGAGGGGAATTGAAAGGGTCAGAACCTCAGGTCTCGTGCAAGCAAGTCACAGTCGAATACAAGAGTGAACGTGTCCATCCGCGCAATTGCGCAGAAGCACTGGCAGGATCAAGTAGGCCAACATGTCGACGTTTGATGCGCGTCGATTGTTACATCAATTGGAGGTTTTGTTATGGCGATAGTGCAGTGGAAGGGTAGAGCTGAAGGATTGTGAAGAGAAAGTGACAAATCATGCGGATACCTGAAACAAACGTCGCCAGTCACGGATTCTCTGAAGCAACCTTGGAGGAAGAGATGGGTTGAGAGAGAGAGGAGGTGCTTGGAGAAGCAGATGGGAAGGAGCAGGAGCTGAAGGGAAGGAGGCTATGTCGGAGGTGAGGTAAGTCACAGAGTTGTCAGCCACGTACATGGGTCTGAAGGTGGCTGCTGGAAGTGAATTGCGCGGCTTGAAATGAAGCATGTAGGGATTGATGAGGAGGCAATAAAGCGCAAAACACTAATGTGCTGCCTTCCACTTCCTCCACGTTGCGCTTTTTGAGTGATGAGCATGGGCTGTGGCAATTGGCTTCAGCCTTCTCCTTGGATCATCGCTAAGCCTTCCTTTCAAGGAAGTGCAGGAATCTTCTATAGTAATGCCTGGCACACAAATGCTTGCTTGATGGCATCCTTCACTTGCTCAATGTGGTAAATGATGGCTTCAACATGGCTGCTTGATGAGAAGCGCTTCGCTTCAGATTGGGAAGGACTGCACCTGTCTGATGTAGGGTGTTGTTCTGACTCCCCATACAAAGCGAAACTTTTGCAGGAGTCAGTGTCGTCCCTTTACACTGCACCTCCCAAAAATGCGCACTATTTTGCACCTATATCGTGCAGGCGTCTTGCCATCGTCGGCGACATGGAAATGTGAAAGGAGAAGACGCAATGCAAATTAGGTGCAGTAAGCTAAAGAGTGAAGACTGGTAGAATCAACCATCGAAGAGGTGTACTACCGTGGAGTGATCCCGTGGCAGTGGAATTGCGGTTCGGGCAATCCGTGCCTTGAGCGGAGGCAGCTCTATTTCACCTCACCCTGGTGTTGGCGGTTTGGTTTGTTGCAACCGATAATACAGGTTGGCAATTTTCACAAGCTATGATACCTGGCGGCATTAATGTCGTCAGTATGGTAGTCGCATTTACTGCTAATTACTACACCGCGATTTGTTAGTCAGACATCCTTGCATAGTCTTTGCGTTAGGCATCAAGTGACTAGATTAAACAAGAATCAGACAGTGGTTTGCCACTTGCACTTCCTCTAAGAGAAGAAGCTGCACATGGCCCCAAGTGAATGGATGCAATCGAAGGCAAAATTTATTGCAATGGCACGATTGCTCAATAACAGGAAAGTGGGATGGAGTGGATTTGGGCGATGTACAGGGTAGATCCAAAGACCATTTTGTCGTAGTGCGCGTTTGGCTGATGAAGTGGAGCAGTTAAACCCTAAAAGCACCAAGGCAATGCCAAATTAGGGTGGAAGAAGCTAAAGTGTAGACAATGCGATAGGTGGAAGGGATCGTCATTCTTTGCAGATTCAAGATGCTCCGTTGAAAAGGCTATGAAGTGGTTCTCAGAAGACGAATTTTGCATGCAGGCAAGTAAGGCTGGGAAGAACCTAACGCAACTCTAGAGGGCATCGTGATTGCAGATTTGGTCAGTAGTACTTAATCCAAAGCAAGGCAGCACTTACACATAGGCATAGATGGTGGGAACAGGAAGGTGTGCTAGTTCAGTTAGCTATCGTTGTCTAACATTCGCAAGAACTTGCAGCATCTTTCTCGAACGCAAGTCACGCATGCATTGTGGTTAACTTTTGAAGATCATAAACTAGGAAGTGGCGTCTGAAATCATTTGGCTCACGTTGGTTGAATCCGATTGTCGAAATGTGAAGATGCACGCAGAGTATCATCATGCAGATGTCTTCTTTGAGGGACGACACTTAACTCCCTTTAACATGGCTCCAATCTCTGGCTTACATTCAAATCACCATCCTCTGATGATCGGCGCCAAATTTATTAACTCTTCAAAGCATTTGATTGGTAGTCGCCTTTTACAACTATCAGCAAAATAAATCACATAGCGATGTGTGTCTACAATGCGCAGACCAATCTTGCAGCGATTTGCAGTTTCATTGTAATTGGAACGAGGAAGATGCGCAACTACAAACCGTAAACAAAGTTCACTCTGTGTTCGTTGCGGTATTTCGTCGAGATGCCGAAATGCATGCACTCACTTTTCCCTCCGATGAGTAGGATTGACGAAGGTTTGAGGAAAGCAGGCTCACATGGCGATCTCAAACCCCAAAACGCTCTGGTCGACTCTGACTTGTTTCATGCATTTTGATGCCCTCGTCGCAGGTGCACCCACGAGTCAACTCCTTCCTTCTTCACTAACATCATAAAAAATTTATTCTGACCAATCTTGTTGTTAGCGATCGTCGTATTCCATGGTATTGCTCGACTGAAATTCTACTTTATGACGTTCTTCAT